>CAUYQV010142700.1:0-13038 GCA_963574575.1 Galagoides demidoff
GTTGTGGCAGGCGCCTGTCGTCCCAACTACTTGGGAGGCGGAGGCAGGAGACTCGCTTGAGCCCAGGAGTTGGAGGTTGCTATGAGCTGTGATGCCATGGCACTCTACCCAGGGGGATAGCTTGAGGCTCCGTCTCAAAAAATATAAAAATAAATACCTATACTTGTATGTTGTCAATTCATGTTACTACCATTGAATTTTCTTACTGATTTTTATATAGCTTTATAAATATGTTCCAAGTTTCTGTCACATATGCAACAATTTTTTCACTTGTATTTGCTTTTAATTTTGCTCAAGCAGTTTTGAGTTGTTTTATATGCAAACATTCACAAATGTGTGTCTACTCAAATTCGTAAGTTTTTATCTCATAGCTTACATACTGAATTATATTTAAAAGGCTAATTTACATTTAAAGTATATAAATATAACTAAAATTTTATATTTATAAATTAAGTTCACATTTAATATATGATTTACCTGCATTTTATTTTGCTGGAAAATGTATAGAACAGATAGGGATAGCTATCCATTAACAATCCACAGCATTCATTCTCCATTTCCCTGCCAGGGATCGCATAAAATAGGCCTGATTTGCATCTATATGTGGGTATACGTCATGAATGGAATATAAGTGAAAATGCCATGTGTTGCTCTCAGGCCACAGTGCTGGGTTTGCTCTAGATCTCCTTTCTCTGTTTGCTAGTGTGGAGCTCTTCAAAGTCCTTTTATATGGAAAAGGTTAGAATAGCTAGAGCCTGAAAGAAAGCTGCTCTGTGGTGAGGAAAAAATTTATGGGCTATTACATAGATCATTGTTCTTTTATAGTATGTTTACTATAGCTATTAGCATAGCCAATAATGAGATTAATTAAAATAGGTTATTATATTTTTTGAAACAATTTGTCACTTATTTCAATATCATTTATTGAACGAATCATTCATCCACTTAATGATAATGGGGTTATCAGTTTTCCAAGCAATTAGCCACTTGTCACATTACAATTAGTTGAGTGATTCATAGATTCCCTGTTTTGAAACATCACCTTTGCATAAAACAAATTTGATTTCATAATGAATCTATTTTATGACATTTTCACATAGAATATTCTATTTACCTGTCAGTTTGTCATGCTTAACTAATAGCTTTTATCATTTGTAACAAAAATTTTGCTTTAATGTTTTTCTTTTGACTATACTTTTTTCTTTATTTTTTGAAATACTTAAGAAATTTTTACTAATTATAAAACACTATGGCAGTTGAAATTGCGTTTAACTTATAAAATAATTGGATGGACCCAGTGATTCCAGGCTTTCCCTGAAAGCATTGTTTTCCCCTTTGAAATATGTTTTCTTCCCTTGAAAGATCATTATATCCAGATAACTTTTTAATTACTCCCAAAGGGTGACATTTATTTTTGTTATATTCCATAATTATCTTCATATTAACTTATTGTACTCTATACTATACCTATAACATGGTTTAGTTTCCTACTACTAGTGATAATGTTTAAGTTTCTCTCTTGGACTGAAATATTGGAGAATGTGAACATTTAACCTTTGATTTTCTCATAATTCAGGCTTAATCGTTTTATATGTCTGGTCTCCACTAATATCTAAGGTATGTTATCTTTTCAGTTGCCAAATACAAAATCATAATTTTATAAGTGGTAAAGAGAAAAATGACTCTGATAAAAAAACTTAATTGTTTTCCTCCTAGAGGATGTAAAAATTTAATTTCCCATTCTTTGCAGGTGAGACATAATGTTTGTGTCAAAACAATCTAGGTGTTGACGAAATGCTGTATATTCTTTCCAAGTATGGTATAGAAACAGATAGGAGCCACCCAGGCTTTTCTTCTCCTTGGCTATGAGATCATCAGTAAGGTTTGTCTGATATGCAGTTGCTATAAATTGGAGGAAAATGTCTGACCCCCATCTTATTTGTAAACAAGAAAAAAATCTTGGGATATTGGAGGATCTATAGCCTTCCTTCCTCATGCTTAGCCCTTGCTGACCATAGCTCAAACAACAAATTCACACAATCCTATTTTCAGAAAAAGATCTAAATTTTCTTCTTTAACATTTATTTTTAATAGGTTTTATATAAGAAATATTTAAAAGTTGACAATTTGTAAACACGGACTTATTAAAAGATAAAATGTTCTTTACTGTACAAGTCATGGTATTTTTAAATTTCATTTTAAGTCTCTCAGAGAGAATTCCATTGAGTTGTGTTATCAGAGATCTCTTAGTGTTCCATAAAGTACATACATTTTAGACAGTTTTTGTATCTATATTTGCTATCATCAATTATTTGTTTCTTATGCTCCAAGTTTACCTTAGCACTTGCCTAGAAATGTGTCAAATTTAGACAAACTCCACTGGTGATAATGATACAGGGTGGGAGCACCCCGGCTTGGTCAGAGCCAGCCACCCGAAGGACCTGCAGCGCCTTGGGTATCTCCGCCTGACGATGTTGGTGCAGCGGAGGAAGGGACAGATGCAGAGCTGAAGAGCCAAGTGTGGCAGAGAAGGTGAGCACGGAGAAAGCCCACTGGTCCCTAGTTAGTTCAGGGATACCACCGCACAGCCCACGCTGCTGCTGGTGCCAACCCCAGAACCATCGCTGGACCTAGACAGCCCTCACCTACTGCAGTACTCCCCTATGAGCTTTCCACAGGCCTAAGGGTGATACTGGGTTCCCCTATTCAGGAGGGAACAGGGTGCTCTCATTTCCTAGGCCTGGACAATTTCCTAAATGGACTGTATCCATTCATTAATGCGTTCATTCACCTTGCCTCTTGCAGAAGGGACTGTATCCATTCATTGATATACTCATTCAGCTTGCCCTGTGCTGCAGGGACTGTGTCTATTCATTGACATACTCATTCACCTTGCCACAGCAGAAGGGACTGTATCCATTCATTGATAAACTCATTCAACTTGCCCTTTGCTGAGGGACTGTATCCATTCATGGATAAACTCATTCAGCTTGCCCTTTGCTGGAGGGACTGTGTCCATTCATTTGTTACCATATCCTGACCAAGTGTAACTACAAAGAACCCATGCAACTGTATGCCTCAAGACAAAGAACCCAGGCGGAGAGATTTTATGATGTAAGCTTTACCCTTGCCAGGAGTTCTGTTGCTTTTTCTGTGAAATTAATTCCATTTTTCCACTGATTTGTGGTTTGTGATTCATTCTTCGATTCCCAGAGACCAAGAACCACTGGAGAAGAAAGTCTAGTATCAGTAACATTTAGGAGATTTTTAATGAAAGTTTTCATAAATAAGATACTATAATAGATTTAGCCCATAAATTTATATCTCCAGTTCTGGGAAGCATAAACAGTTATACTCATTTTGTTAACAGTATTATTTATCCTAAAAGAAAAAAAAATATTTGGAATACTAAATATTCTGCAATATTGAGATTTATGCTTATTTTTTAGAGTGATTTATATAAAAGATACTATTTAATTACAATTCTATTAGAAGTGCTTATCATAATCATGTTAAAATATTAATTTTCAAAATATAGATGATACAATTTTCTGGCCATACTGGTTTATTGTTTAAATATAATTAATTCTTTATAGAAAATGAAGTAGTAGTTTTTTTAGTTTTGTTCATATAAACAAAAAAATTGCAAGCCTGTCTAATATTCTATTTCCTCTCATTGGTTTTTAATCTATATTTTTGTTTTATTGATATTAATAATTATTTTAGAGATTGAAGTGTTTATACTTGTTTTATCATAGCCTATCTTGACTATATCATTTCACTTGCAAAAAGGTAAAAGTATTCTTTCATTTTCTCCCTTCCACTTTGTCCAATTATGGCCATATATTTTATTTAAATACTTATTATAAAAAGTTACTATTGATTTGTTTTGAAGAAATAGAGGAAACAAATATAACAGCATTTTATTCCCGGGCACACCATATTCAGCAAATTCTATTATTTGAGGTGTAACCAAATTTTTTTCTGGTATTGTTTTCTTTCACTTTAAAGAATTTCATTACCATTTCTTGTATGATAATCTTCTGCTAACCAGTTCTCTCGGTAAGTTTTCTGAACTAAATGCTCTGAGGAAAAGGAGGAGAGGAATATCCCTCATTTTTTTTTTTTTATTTTCAAGAGGGAGAATTAAGCTTATTATTTTAAATTTGTATTTCTATTTAGATCTTTAAATGTTGGGGGAAAAAAACTGTGTTCTTTAAATATGCGAACATTTAAAATATGACCAAACTGACATATTAGGTCAGTAAAAAGGAACAATAGTTCAACAAATGAAATTGGAAGAATTCCTCTGTGGAAAAATAACTTGGGATGGTGTTATCATCTTACAAAAAATGTAGGCAAAAGTCATAATGTCTCTAACAGGAGAAAAGGGAAAAATTGTTGTTAAATATGTAAGATATACTCACCTTGACATTTATCTTGAACATAGAATTAAAGTCAATAAACAATGGTTTATGCCTATTGAGATAGTCGATAAGAAAAAAGTAATCTGAAAACACCAAGCTTTAGAAAGAATGATTAAGGTTGGGGCTGTCATATATTATTACTGAGAGCTTAGGTAATACAAGTTTCAATAATTTACTTAGAAAGGCACTGAACACTTCTAAAAGATTGAAGTTGTGCATGTGTTATGACTCCTCAATTCTGGTGTTCATAAACTTTGATACAATTTTTGCACCCTGCACTGTGACATGGGTACAAAAATTGTAGTGCAGTCTTATTTGTAAGAAAACAAAAATAGAAATAACACAAGCTATATATTCCAAAAAACAAGTAAACAAAGAGCGAGAAAAGAGAAAAAGAAGGGAGATGGGAAATAGAAAGAGTGAGAGGAAAAGGAAACAAAAAAGGGATGGAGGATGGAAAAGAAAAAAAAAAATCTTGTGAATATTTGCACAGTGATTTGACCCAGACTGTGAAAATGAATGAGTTGAAACCGCAGTATTCACGTGATAGCATGTGAGCCAACATAGCCAGCAACAATTCCTCTGTATCTGTATCCCACCTGCCACATCAAGGGTGGAAGTTCATGCCTACTGCCCTTGAATTTGAGCTGGCCCTGTGACTCAACGGCCATTGTATAATCTTAAGTCTAACCCTTGATGTTTCCCTTTCATATTTTTGGAAGGTAGTTATAGCAGAAGTGGAGAGAGAGAAGTCAAATGGAAAAGGAATTAGAGGTGAAGAGATTACAAAGAGAGAAAGGGAAGCCTGTCACCCTCCAAACATCCATCCATCCCGCTAACACGGCAGACACACGGTGTTAGTTGATAACACTTAGAATGTCAAGTTCAGATCCTCCAACTGGGGGGCATTTTTGTGCTTCCTTCATTTTTTTAAATTTATTTCATGTTGAGAAATAACTAAAAGTACAATAAAATACTTAAATCTTAATGTATAATCAAATCATGTCCCTAAGAATCCCATGTTACAAATGTCAAGACAGAGTATTTGTGTTCTAAAAAACGTTCCATTGTTCCCTAGCAATCTAAAATGTATCTCCCATACAAAGATAAAGTTGATCTGGGTTGTATGCCCTATAATTTGAACCATATTCCTTCCTCTTTTTATAAATACTTTACTCTTTTGATAAAGCACATACTACAATATCACTCTAAGAATGAATTATGGAAAACAAGACAAGATCTCAAATATATTAAATGTTATTTTTTTCTATATTCACTCTAGATTTAGTTTAGGTACACAGATCTAAAATATTTTGTCTTAGAATATTGATGGCATTGTTTCTTAAATACTTTGAGAAATTTTATATTTTGGATTCAATAAATTAAAATATATGTGTGGGAAATTGAAATCAGTAATTCTGAAGCAAATACTTCAGTAATTAATAGTCATTGTGCCCTGTGCAGCAGGCATTGTTCTACCAATTTTTAAACTTGCTGAGTCAACAATCCTATTAGGCAGGTGTTATTACTAATCTTATTTAAATAGAAAGCAACTTGGGCACGGAGCGGTTCTGATAACTCCTGATTTCATAGTATTTGAGAAGAAGGACTGGGATGCAAAGTAGGTCATCTGGCTCCACTGTCAGCATTATTGACCACAAGATACTGGGCAATTTCTCCCCTCAAAGGTCAGAGCAGATGACGGGGAAACGTGAGAAAAAGTAAAACATTAAACAAGAGAGGCATAGGTGGGGGGTGGCACCTGTGGCTCAGTGAGTAGGAAGCTGGCACCATGTACCTAGGTGGCGGGTTGGAACCCAGCCCCGGCCAAACTGCAACAAAAAACAATAGCCAGGTGCAAATAATAGCCAAGGTGCAAATAATCATCAGATGTCACGTGGGCGCCTGTAAGTCCCAGCTACTCAGAAGGCTGAGGCAAGAGAATCACCTAAACCCCAGAGTTGAAGGTTGCTGTGAGCTGTGACGCCATGGCACCATACCGATGGCGATAAAGTGAGACTCTGTCTCTTAAAAAAAAATGAGAGAGAGGCATAGAAACATTTAAAAAAAAAAATGGTTTAAGAACTTATGCCTGTGGCTCAAGTGGCTAAGGCACCAGCCACATACACCTGAGCTGATGGGTTCAAATCCAGCCCGGCCCGCCAAACAACAATGATGGCTGCAAACAAACAAACAAAAGCCAGGCTCCGTGGCAGGCGCCTATGGTCCCAGCAGCTACTTGGGAGGTGGAGGCAGGAGACTCCCTTGAGCCCAGGAGTTGGAGATTGCTGTGAGCTATGATGCCACAGCACTCTACCAAGGGTGACAGCTTGAGGCTCTGTCTCAAAAAAAAAAAAAAAAAAGGATTTAAGTGCAGCTGATTAATATGTGATAATCATGTTGTTATTATTAATAAATTTTTGCCAGATGCATTAATTCAGTGCCTGATTACTTATTAATTTATAGTTTTGTTTATTTTATTTATGTTAGGAAAGTGCAACCCACTGATTTGAATATTAATCACAGTGGTCAATGACTTAACTTTGCAGTAATCACCAACCACATACTTTGGAAGCTTCTTTTGAACCTGAAAAATATGAAGATATAGCACATTTATATGTTTTAATAAATTCCCAGATATGTTTAATTAATGGTCATGAATAAGGGGTTGATTCATTTGAACACTTCTATCCTAGACTTCCAACAAAGAAGGCAGGCAAAGGTTCAAATAATCATCAGCCGTCACCTTTTTTTGAAAATAAAAATGGATATTGTAAAAAGCAATATTGAATTTTTTATGAATTTTTTAATCAAGTAAAACATGTGAAACCTACTTTGTGGACTCAATACAATTTAATTTAATTTCAGATATATTAAAATGTCTTGGTTTTATATCTATTTAGTAGCATTTTCAGGAACTATCACAGTTTTTTTCAACATATAATTGTTAATAATCTACGTTTAGAGAGATGAGCACTGCTCTTCATTATTTGTAGTCAGAGTAATATTTTAAGTGCTTTTAATAGTAAGGTAATTATATAAGTTAGGGGGATTAGTCTTTCATTATTTACAGCCTCTTCAAATTATTTTCTAATCATTACAATGCTGCTCAAAATTTATACATTTTCCACACACAATTAGCTAACCTTATATATGTATGTGTGTGTAAGTATGGGTATAACTCAGAGATATTGTAGGTTCAGTTACAGTTCACTGCCATAACAGCACATAAAAGTTATGATTGCACAATAGTACAGTCTATTAAGTATGTAACAGCATTATATCTAATAACAATATATTTTAATTTAAAAAATATTGTATGCCAGGCGTGGTGGCTCACACCTGTAATCCTAGCACTCTGGGAAGCCTTGGCAGGTGGATTGCCTGAGTTCACAGGTTGGAGACCAGCCTGAGCCAGAGCAAGACCCTGTCTCTAAAAACAGTTGGACACTGTGGCAGGCGTCTGTAGTCCCAACTACTTGGGAGGCTGAGGCAAGAGAATCACTTAAGCCCAAGAGTTTGAGGTTGCTGTGAGCTGTAATGCCACTGCACTCTACAGAGGCAACAAGTATTTTTTTCAGAAAAAAAATATTGTAATTGTAAAAAATGTTAACAATCACTTGAGTCTTTAACAAGTCATAATCTTTTTTTCCTGGTGGAGAGAGAGTCTTACCTCTCAGTGTTGATGGCTATTGACTGATTAGGGTGGTGGTTGTTGAAGGCTGGGGTAGCTATGAAAAATTTTCAAAATAAGACAATCATCTTTACTACATTGAGTGATTCTTCTTTCCACAAGAAATTTCTGTTTGGTAGCTTATCACCAACAGTAGAACTACTTTCAAAACTCTAGTCATTTTGAAACACTGCCGCTAATTTGTTGACTGTGTTTTGTGTTATATTCTAAATCATTTATTGTCATTTCCATAATGTTTATAGTATATTAATAAGAGTAGTTTCCATCTGAATAAACCACTTTCTTTGTTTATTAATAAGAAGCAATTCCTACCCACTTAAGTTTTGTCATGAGATTACAGAAATTCAGTCACATCTTCAGGTTACACTTACAATTCTAGTTCCTTAGCTTTTTCTACCACATCTACAGTTACTTCCTTCACTGATGGCTTAAACGCCTCAATATCATCCATAAAGACTGGACTCTATTTCTTCCAAACTCCTATTTAATGATGACATTTTGATCTTCACCTATGGATCACAAATGTTCTGAATGGCATTTAAAAGCATAAATCCATCTTGAAAGTTTTATTTATTTATTTGTTTTTGTGATAGAATCCCATTTTGTCACCCTGGCTAGAGTGCATGGCATCACAGCTCACAGCAAACTCAAACTCTTGGGCTCAAGTGATTCTCTTGCCTCAGCCTCCCCAGTAGCTGGGACTACAGGCACTAGCCACAACACCCAATTCTTTTTAGAGATGAGGTCTGCCTCTGTCTCAGGCTGGACTTGAATTCATGAGCTCAGACAATCCACCCTCGTGGGCCTCCTAGAGTGCTAGGATTAAAAGTGTGAGCTACCACTCCTGGCTTAATCTTGAAGGTTCTCAATTTACTTTGCCCAAATTTATCAGTGGATTCACTCTCTATAGAAACTACAGATTTAAAAAATTATTTTAGGTAATAAAACTTGAAATTCAAAATTATCCCTTTAGTCCTTTGTTGTATTAGCAGGCATGAAAACAATATCCATCTCTTTTCATATCTCTCCCAGAGTTCTTGAGTGACTACATGCATTGTCAATGAGCAGTAATTTTGAGAGAGAGGACTTTTTTTTTCATGGACAGTAGATTTCAAAAGCAGTCTTAACTAAAATGTTTAGAAAATATGCTGCAAACAGATGAGTTTTCATCCAGGTTTTGTTATTTCTATTTATAAAGAACACACAGAGTATATTTAGCAAAATTCTTAAGGTCTGAAGGATTATTGAAATGGTAAATGAGGCTTGGCACCTGTGGCTCAAGTGGCTAAGGCACCAGCCATGTACACCCAAGGTGATGGGTTCGAATCCAGCTGAGGCCTTCCAAACAACAATGACGGCTGCAACCAAAAAATAGCCGGGCATTGTGGCAGGCACCTGTGGTCCCAGTTACTTGGGAGGCTGAGGCAAGAGACTCGCTTGAGTTGGAGGTTGCTGTGAGCTGTGATGCCACAGCACTCTACCCAGGGGGACAGCTGGAGGCTCTGTCTCAAAAAAAAAAAAAAAAAGAAAGAAAGAAATGGTAAATGAACATCGGCTTCAACTTTAAGTCACTAGTTGCATTAGCAAGAAACAGTCTATCTTCTGAAGTTTTGAAACCAGATATTGACTTTTCTTTTGTACCTATAAACAGTCCTAGACAACACTTTTTTCCACTATAAGGCTGTTTCATCTACATTAAAGTTGAGGTTTAGTGTAGCCACCTTTACTAATTAGCTAGATCTTCTGGATAGCCTGCTGCAGCCTCAAAGTTAGCCCTTGCCATTTGATCTTGCATTTTTGTCTCATGAAGACCACTTATTTCTTTCAATCCCATGAACCAATCTCTGCTAGCTTCAAACTTTTCTTCTGCAGTTTCCTCTCTCAGCCATCTTAGAATTGAAGTGCTGGACCTTGCTCTTGATTAATATTTGGCTTAAAAGGACTTCATGGTCAGTTTGATCTTCTATATCACCACAATTTTCTCCCTATCAGCAATAAGTCTGTTTCACTTTCTTATCATTTGTGTGTTGATAGCAGTATCACTTTTAATTTCTTTCAAAGACTTTTTTTTTTTTGCATTCACAATTTGTTGAATTGCTGCAAGAGGCCCAGCTTTTATTTAGCCTATCTTAACTTTTGACATTAAGGTAGAGAGGGACTAAGGAGAGAGAAAGAGATGAGAGAATGACCTATTAGTAAAGCAGTCAGCACACACAATATTTATTGGTTAAATTTGTCATCTTTTGTGGTTCATAGAGGCACAGAAAGTAGTTCCCAACACTAGCAATGACTGAAGGACCAAGTAGGTCCTTGATTTTACATAGAAAGAATTCAAGACCAGGCCTATGATGTAAAGTAAAAGCAAATTTTATTTAGGAAGTATAAAAGTTCTACTTCTCAGAAAGTAGAGGCTAGTTCTTCCTGTTGAGGAGATGCACCTCTGGGTTTTTATTTTTTCAATTATTTTTGTTCAATCTCAGGACTAGATTAATCATTGACTTAACAGGGGATAAATAATCATGTTATTTCTTTGAAAGGGACAGTACCTACGTAAAACAAGAAAAAAAGTAGAAATCCCCCCCTTTTTTTTTTTTGCTGTATAAAGGTCCTTACAGACTTGTCATGGTGTTTATCAGGGTTTCTTTAAGCATGCTAATGTATTATAAATTGGTTATAATGAGCTACAAGGCCACGCACTGGATAATTTCCTTACCATCTGGGTTTCCACTGGTCCACTGTTTTTGATTGGGGCAGAGAGGAGCATTGGACTCTGTTAAGCAGTGACGGAGCGTTCTCTATCTCAACAGTGACACAGAATAATCACAATAGATTATTAGGCATCAAAGATAACAGATCACTAAAGTTATAATAATAATGAAAATGTACAATATGCTGTGAGAATTAACAAAATGTGACAAAGAAACACAAACTGAGCACATTGCTGGAAAAAATGGTGCCAATACAGTTGCTGGACTGAGGGTTGTCACAAACTTTTAATTTGTAACAAGTGTAATATGAAGCAAAATAATGTGTAGAAATGGAATAAAATATTGTAAATAAAATATTATAAAAGAGAATTAATTACATTCCTTAAGAAATGTAATTATAATGTTAATACAACTACAGTACATGATTACTGACAGTCAAAACAATATTTATTAATCTCAGAAAAAATAAATTGTTTCAATGAAAAGGTATTATATAATGATAAATTGCATTGTTATATAAAGTTTACAAAGAACTATTCCTTCACAAAAAAATAAAAATAAAAGAAATATTTCTTTTATATTTAAAACAATAGGAATTATAACAAGGAAATAGATACTGAAATATATTAAGTCTTACTCTTCTGTGTATTACATATACTTGTATTACTTATAATTCTGATAAAAATATTAAAACATCTTCAGAATCCTAATTTAAATTATTAGCAAAAGTTACAAATCTAAAATAAAATCTAAAATAATGCAGGTTTCAAAACAAAATACCAATTCTAATATGATAATTAAATATTAATGCCTTAAATTAAAAAAAATTAATTGCTAAATCACTTGATCAATTAAGATATTTTCTGTTGCTGAAAAAGAATATCAGATGCAGAAGATCTGAATGAAAACAGGGAGTGTATTGAGTCATATAAGAGGAAAATCTAAGAATTGATCTATTTAGATAAATCCAGAGCTTAAATGGAGTTAACAATATTTTGTTTTTTTCTCTCTGAAAGCTTCCAGACCTAAGGAAAAAAATCATTCTAAGACATGAGATGAAAGGAAGATGGAGATCCAATTCATGCAATTAAAGTGACTTTTTCATAATAGCCAAGACATGGAAACAGCCCAAGTGCCCATCAACCCATGAATGGATTAAGAAGTTTCGATATATGTATACCATGGAATACTATGCAGCCATAAAAAAGGATAGAGAATTCACATCTTTTGTGTTTACCTGGAGGGAGCTGGAACATATTCTTTAATAAAGTATCTCAAGAATGGAGGAAAAAAGTATCCAATGTACTCAATACTACTATGAAATCAATATATAATCACCTATACATTCATATGAATGGCAAAATTTAACTATAGTTCAGAAAGTAGAAGGGAAGAGGGAGGGGAGGGAGGACGAGGGAGGAGGCAGGGTATTTGGGGAGACCTCACCTAATGTGCATGATGCAATGATGTGTTTCAAAACTATTAAGAAATGAGTATAATTGCGATAGATGTGTTACTTAGTTCAATGTAAGCATTTCACATTGTCTGTCAAAACAGTACACTGAACCCCATAAATGTATCAATGTACAAAGTTATGATTTAATACAATAAATAATAAAGTGGCTTTTATTCCACCTGGAATGCAGGTGGGGTGAGATTCCTAGGGAGAAATCTACATGTGGGCTACGGTGGACAGAGATTTAAAGGGTTAGGGCAACCAGGATTCGTGGCATTCCAATTTCCTGGGAGGGACATGAGTCTGACCCTTCCTGGGTGGGCCATGAACATGACCCTGCCTGGGCGGGCTATGAACCTGACCCTGCCTGGGCAGGGCAAGTTTATTGGGGCAGGCACACCTGATTCTGTGATACCAGCCTCTTTAGTTTACTCTAAGGAGGTAGGGTGGTGGGGGTGGTGTCTCTTTGACTGCTTCTTCTAGGAGGAGGAGCTTCGTGGGCTTTCTGGGCTTCCTGTAAAATAAATGGGAGGGGGGGCAGAATGGGGAGGGGAGTGGTGTTTACAGGAATTCATTGTTTTTTTTTTTCAGTCTGAGGTGGTTGGTATCTAGTAGTGAGAGAGCCAGACTAACTCCATTTTGTTGTTCACTGTACAAGCCTGCCCAAACCCCATTCCTAGCTGTTTACTGCATTCCTTAACCTCTAGCTTACAGGGCCGCACCCTGCAGCTCTGCCATTCCATTCCTAGTAAC
>CAUYQV010142701.1:0-13402 GCA_963574575.1 Galagoides demidoff
TGATGCCATTGCACACTACCCAGGGGTATAGCTTGAGGCTCCGTCAAAAAAAAAAAAAAAAAAAAAAAAAAAACAGCAACTCATGATTAAGGCATTCAGATCTTCAGAATAGAGAATTACTACCCAAGAAAGTTTATGAAACTATCAATCACAATAAAGCAGTTTTCCCATCTCTTTATATAAATACATCTAACTGTAATGTTAGGAGAGAATTGGCTTCACATAATTTTATACTGGAAAGAATAAACTGTACCATCTGTAAGGAGAGATACCTAACTCCAAATGAAAATGTGTGTACATGTTGACATCATTTATGGACAGAAATACTTAGGAGAAGTTAGTAAAACTCCATTTGATCAAGGAATTTTGTGTGCTTTTAGGAAGTATCTATTAATTTAATGCGCTAAAGTAAGCAAACAGAATTATTATAATACTATACAAGGTTAAATCTGTTTAACAGACATTTTATGATATTTCATTATAGTATGTATAGTTCTTAACAGCCATAAGATTTGTATCCATATTAACTTATTACATTTGATGATATTATTTAATGTAGAAGAAAATGTTTCTCTTCCTCTAAACAAGGGACAACGAAAAGACTGGCTATTTTACCCTACTGCTGACTTATAAAAGCCAACAATGAACTGACAATGAGAATAAAATCTGGCTTCTTTTCCCTTGGATAGTATTTTCTCTACTAGTTTTAGGATTTATATTCAAACTATAACGTATACTTTTTACTATTTAAGGTGCCTAATGCAAAGCTATTTTCGTATACGTGAAACTTTAATCTATTATTTATTGTTTATTTCAGTTAGTGTGATCTATCCAATGAAAGAATTTGACCGATGATTGATTCATTAGAAATGTGAAGAAAATATCTGTTGCTTTACAAAGTCATTTTCCAAAATCGATACAGCCTCCCACATCACAGATTAAAATTTACCCTTTTCCAAATAATCCTAATTACAATCTCATATCTCGGCATTCAAAAGCAGCCTACTTCTATTTCAGATCAATATTTCACGATAGATCCCTTTAATGATATCTATCCATACCGCACAGCTTTTGTTTGTTAAGCTGACACAGAAAATTAGCTCTGCTTTTTCTTGCTTATGATTTGCACTTGTGCAAGGGGCAGATGGCAGTACGAATCAGATAAAAGAATAACAAACTTAAGCTAGAGAAATTGAGATTGTTTGAAGCAACGTATCATTTCCAAGATAGAAGGGAAAAAAGCCTGATGGTGAAATCCTTTTCTTTTTGGTCCTTGCGTGAGCTGTCTAATGCATTTATTTCTATCTACCTTTATTGGAGAATCTGTCCATTAAATTAAACCACGGAAATACAGGGCAGATGAGTCTTCGTTCGGGGAACTAATAAGCGCACTAAGTCATGAACAGTACATCAGACGAGCTGTAGTTTTTCACCTTTCTTACACACCTGGGAGGCATTAAACAATTTTTGCTCTGAGGGGGACTTTTTTCCTTGTCCACTGGAAATACTTTTCTTACACAGACTCTAAATAATGAGCCACTTTAAGGTAACTCTGTGTAGAGGGACTTGGACCGCAGAAGTACATCATAGGATGTGCGCTATTAGAAACCCAAGCTTATTACTTTGATGTACCAAATGACGCCACAATTCAAAAATTCCTAAAGCTCTATCTGTTTGGCATGCAATGAGGGAAATAAGTGACAAATAAAGGCATACTAATAGTTTCACTCACTGCGTCCCATGGCCTGTATAAAACCGAAGTCTGGTTCTCATAAAAAAATGCTTTGAAACACTGTATAAGAATACATTGGTCCATGAGGAGATAATAAAAAAGTCTTCATTGCACAAAGGGTTAGCTTTATAGTGGATTAAATATAGTTAATAAAAAATTATTCTGACAAAGTATAAAAGGGACTAGGAGGTTGGAATGGTGAAGGGAGAAGAGCAACAGATGAAAATTTATGACACCCTAGTAATTTCAAATCAAATAATAATAAAATGGTGAATATATTCGAATGTATGTTGGTATGATGTAGCCTATGTATTTACATAGATCAATGCTAGTATAATAAAAATAAAAGAAATTTATGGAAATTTAATTATTTTTAAATGTTTTAAATGAATATTTTTATAAAATAACCATCTATTTTTAATCCAAAATCACTCCATAAGTTTGAGGACCTGGAGAAAATGTATTTTTGTGCATATGAGTTTTACCTTATTTTATTATTTTATTATTTTTTGAGGCAGAGTCTCACTCTGTCATCCTGGGTCAAGTACCATGGCATCGTCATAGCTCACAGCAATCTCAAACTCACGGGCTCAAGCAAATCTTTTGCCTCAGCCTCCTGAGTAGCTGAGATGACAGTCGCTTGCCACCATGCTAGGCTAGTTTTTCTTATTTTTTCCTCTCTATTTTTGGTAGTGATGGAGTCTCTCTCTTGATCAAGGTGGTTCTAAACTCTTGAGCTCAAGCAAACCCCCTGGCTTGGCCTTCCAGAGTTCCAGGATTACAGACATGAGCCACCACACTTGGCCTCTTGCATGTGAGTTTTAAAAAACATGAGCATTTTCACTGAAAATTATAGTAAATTGAAATTGTTAAAAAGCCATTTGCTAATTAAATTTGATTTGTGTGATATTATTTGTATTGATAATTTGGCATAAATATGTAAAATGACTCTAAAATTCTTTAGTAAATAAAGCAAGTTGAAATAATTAAAGGAGTGTGATAAGCTATGCACAATAATTTATTAGGTATAATCAGTGTTATTTTTGGTGTGTAAAGAGTAGGTTAAATTATGATATGATTAAGAAAAGAAGGCCAAAAGAAATAAAGCACAAATAACTGAATTCTACATTTTAACTTCAAATGTCATTTATTATATAATTGACTTCTATTCGTATTATAAATGATAATCATTTTAAATAGAGCATCTATAAAAAGACAACATTGAATTTTTCCAAAAGTAACCAGCTTAATTTTTTAAAATAAATTCTAAAATTCTATAGATGGAATTAAATAAAATGAAATTTGTTTGCCATTCGCAAACCATATTCCACGTCTCCTAACAACCTAAGAGTTTAGTGCAATATAAGTAAAAATTAAAAAAAAAAAACTCTGTTGGTCTTCATTTTTTGAAACATAGCTTGAATAATTAAAATTTTAAAGTGCCATTATGCCTACCAATTTATGAAGTAAAATTGAATATCATTTGGATTATAGTAATAGTTGTCTCAGTTCACATAACAATCCAGTGAGTCCTGGATAATTACAAAGCACTTTCTAAATCTCAATTAATGTGACATGTAGGTGCATGGAGCCCGCAGCAAAAAAAATGGCACCAAAATAGGGAAGGGAGAAATACCTGGATGGTGCCCCTAGGCTTTCAGTAAGTTACAGAAGGTAGAGAAACAGAGGGTAGTTATGGCAATTTAATCATGGATGCTGGGAGTGAGTAACTTATTAGGACTTTTTGGCATATGCTTTGTTACACACCATATATGTGAGCTTGTCAGTGTCACCTGTCAGTGTGCTCCAGACAATAAGATAAATTGTTGGTCAGTTTATTGATGAACTTAAACCAGAACTTCTTTAATGGAGTTAAACTGTTCTACTTCAATAAAGTTATTTCAAATTCCTTATTATAACATTAATGCTTAGGACTCACAAATATATCCAATACACGAGATCAAGATTGAGAAACTGATTAACAATTGTATTCATGGAAAATCCAAAATCATTCAGAACAGAATTTCCCAGTCGAAAAAAGTCTATACCTTTCAAAACACCTGTGCAAGAGATATTATTTTTCTTATAATAATATGTATACCAACTGCATGTTGCACCTCATGTAAAACTATATTTTTCCAAATATTTTTGCCATTATGAGGAAAAACAAATCTCTGCAAAATTAATACTTTGAGAAGAAGTAAACTGTAGTTATTCAAGTTCTTAATTATGGCAAATTATGCCCAATATAACACCTCATTAATTTTTTTAAAGGTAAATACTAAAATGAGTACAAATGTTAAACTGTTGGTATATATTTGTTGCAGTAAAGACTTAGATTTAAAAAATAAATAAAATATAAAACCCAAAATGCAGATGTTTATTTTATTTTATCTTTTTGAGAGAGAGACTTAGTTTCCCTGGGTCAAGTGCCATGGCATCACTGTAGCTCATAGCAACCTCAAACTCTCAGGGTCAGGCAATCCTCTTGCCTCAGCCTCCCATGTAGTTAGGACTACAGCTGGTTTTTCTAATTTTACTACAGATGGGGCCTCCCTTTTGCTCAAGCTGATCTTGAACTCCACCTTCAAGCAATCTATTCACTTTAGCCTCTCAAAGAGTTAGAATTACAGGCATGAGTCACCATGCTTAGCGCAGAGGTTTATGCACATAGAATATATATTTATTTTTCTTTCTCATCACAATAGAAATGAATGGCAGGTTAGATGACTGCTTTAGGAAGGGAGTAGGACTCCAGGTCCATTTCACACTTTGTATTTTGCCACTGATAAATAGTTATTCCCATTTGCCTTGTTGAAAATAAACCCACACGTTTTCATATTGTAAACTATGGAGAGATAAAAGGCAATTGAAAAATATTTCATTTAATAAGTGAGCTAGGTTTTCATTCATTTCTACATTTTATAAAAAAACATAGTCACCACTAACTGCAAAGGAGATTGGGTAATGTCTTAATAGTCATATGCCCACAAAAGATCAACTATAATTGAAGAATGCAAAAATGAGTAGAATGACTAAATGGAACCAAATATATGTTTCCTTCCTAACACCTGCATCTAGACTCATTTGACAGTCATCACATCTCGCTTAAAGTTACCTCTTAGTCAAGGATAGTTCTTTCTAACCACACCTAAATATGACTTTTCAGTCTGGTTATCTAGAAACTAATAGATACTTTATATGACCACCTATCACTCAATATGCAATAGAACATTAAATCATTCTACCATAGAGACTGATAACTGTCTTTGGAGGCAAGACATCTGGTTTAGTTTCATTGACAATAAAATTCCCTCTCCAAAAAGAAAAAAAAAAAAAAGGAAGGAAGAAAAAAGAAAGACATCAGCATGGTGGCTCACATCTATATTTCTACCACTTTGGCAGGTGGAGGCAGGAGGATTGCTTGAGGCTAGGAGTTCAAAACCAGCCTGTCTCAGGGTGGGGTGGGGGGAGAGGTTGCACCTTATTTCCTTCTGGTCAGTTTTTGCTGTTGTTATTAAAAGTAACCACACCTAAAGATTTACTCTAGACATACACCTCAAACCTGACAATTTTTCTTTTTCATTTATTGGTTATAAAATAGACCCAACCACTCTCCAGTGATAGAATGCCAGCTAAATCAAAGACACTCTGAAACCATACATTTGGGTTGGAAAGCAACACCAGCTATCAGAGCTTTATCACACACTGGCTCCATGTTCTGCCTAGGGGCCTGATACAGGCTGCAAGTGACACTGTCATCCTCTGCTATTTAGAATTTTTAAAAAGTTAATATTTTAATGCTTACAGAGCCCAGCTTATTGGTATCCTCTGCAACTAGGATTTAAAAAAAGTTAATATTCTAATGCTTGTGGAGCCCAGATTATTGGTGGTTCCATCAATATGATTGTTGATTGTAGGGAGTGCTATATTTCTATTTTCTTTCATATAGAACTGCAAAAATTACCAGTTTTTTCCTAATCTCAGCTCTCTTCTCGAAATTTTGCTAAAACAGCCAGGAAAAGCCAAGAATATTGTTAATCTGAATTGTTTCAACAAATTCTTATAAAGTTACAGACACGGTAAGCAGCGAGTCTGCCACCAATTGTTTATTGTAGGCATTTTACCATATTGTAACATGAATCATCACCTTTCGAGTTATGTCCTAACATCACCTTGCCTAAGGATAAGCCCCATCCCAGTACAGCCTATGTGCAATGACTAATCTATATAGGAATATAAGAGGTCTGGATCACTCATCAAAATCAAAGACAACTCTGATAACCCATTCAACTTCCAGAGCCAACTGTGGGCTCAACGATGGCTTGTTTGAAGTGTGACTTACCTCTCTGACATTTTCTGTTTCCACAGTTATTGATCCCAAAGATCCTCCTTAACTATCCTGCACACCAACCTCCATCTCAAAGTCAGCTTTCTGATGAACTCAATCATCACCAATGGAAAAGTATTTCATTTATTTGATGGGTATATAAATGTATCTTTCTACAGTCTAACTAACCACATTAAGTCAAATACAACAGGCATTCCTATGCAATCTTTCCACCTCAGTCAAACTCACATCAATATAGAAATGTTTCCTTAATGAGGCAGTTATCCTTTACCCTTGTCCTTGTGACCTCAGTATCAAGTGCATAAGGAGAATGAGAAGAATGTGTGACTTCAGCCACACATTAGAGTTACTATGTTATTTTAATAATAAATAACATTATATTTGCATCTAAAAGCTACTTACTATTTGATAGGAAAAACCAGGCTGCTTCTCATCACTTTATTCCAAATTCATGTCAGTTTAGTAGGCAATAGTAATATTCCTCCCCTCTCCACATCCTTTTTTTTTTTTTTTTTTTTTTTGAGACAGAGCCTCAAGCTATCCCCCTGGGTAGAGTGCCATGGCATCACAGCTCATAGCAACCTCCAACCTTCAACTCAAGTGAGTCGCCTGTCTCCGCCTCCCAAGTAGCTGGGACCACAGGTGCCCGCCACAACGCCTGGCCATTTTTTTTTTTTTTGGTTGCAGCTGTCATTGTTGTTTGGCGGCCCGGGCTGGGGATTAGAACCCGCCACCTTAGGTGTACGTGGCTGGCCCCTTAGCCCATTGAGCCACAGGCGCCGAGCCCACATCTGTTTGTAGATACTAGCATTTGTTTAAAAGGTCTGTGCCAAAGCAAATACATCATATACTGCTCCACACTAAACAGGGAAGCCATTGGTTGTTCTGGTAAGCAATGCTGGTATAAGAATGCAGTGCATGTGCAAGAAGGAACATGAGGATTTCCCAAGACCAGAGGATTTAGCCACCCTTCCCCCATTCCTAATAAAAAAAGGAGGGGGGAAACAAGAAGGAGGTCGCCAGTAGGCACAGGAGTAACTTTTTCTCTGAATGATGGGACAAACAAGGGAACAAACCAAACTAATAAATTCCTTCTAGGAGTTAGAAGATAAGATTTCACTCTGAGTATCCTGTGCCATTTCTTTTCTGCCATCACACTTTTTTTCTTGAGTCAAATGAAGGCCAAAATTTTAATACGTTCTACATTACATAAATTACCATGGTGTGTTTTGCTATTCTGACCTTTTCAGCATTCCTTCTACAATTTGATTGGGCAGCTATTGTACTTGCTTTCTGTTTACAACATTTAACCTGAAAGGAAGAGAGATATTGAGCCAAACAAGCAAAATACTAAAATAATACAGAGACTTAATTAGAGGAATTATGTGCTGCAAGTCAGGGGACCAAATGTCAGTAAGTCTGGAATCGCCTTGTGAATTTCTTGATTGACAGAGGCAGCAGGAGAAGTGAAAGTGATAAGTGAGAACAAATAAAACCAATGACTGGTATTATTTAAAGGTCATTTACATTAAATGTTTAATAATATATTAGATGCAATAATCAAAGTGTTTTTAAAACAAATTCATAATTGATTAAGGTGAAATGTGCCAAACTTACAATAGAATTGCTTGAATAAATAAGATCTGGCAAAACAAATCCATCAGGTGGCATTTCTTGAGTGCCTAGAGTGTACAACTCATTGAGTTAGAAGGTGAATACAAATAAATACAATACATGTTTCAAACAGCTTACAATCTCCAGCCAAAGTTGCAGACAATGAATTTGAACTGACACAAATCCATATAAGTGAGTGATTTTTCCCAAGAGCATTCAGCAACCTGAATGAAGTAGAGGCAATGGACAGTTGATTGATTGAGGGTTGAACTTTGCCAGTGCATGTAGCAGAAAGATTAAGGGACAATGAAGTTGTGGTTGTTTGTAAGATGATGTTTTTAGTGAATACTAAGAGTATGATGAATGAAACACAGCACGTAAAGAAGAGGAACAAAGGCAGTGAATGGTGAAAAGAATATACAGTGCTGAGAAGGATGATGCAGAAATTCGTCAGGGACTAAGGGTGATAGAAATGATAAGAAACCAGCACCTCCACTTCTGGTGTTGAACCAAAGGGCAGAGATTTAAGCCAAGACAGAATTAGTTGATTTTTGCTTTATGAGTAAAAGAAAAAGCAGTATGAGAAAGGTGAATATATCGGGGCACAGTAGTCCCCCCCAACCCACGAGAGATATATTTCAAGACCCCCAGTGGATGCCTGAAGCCATGGATAGTATCCAACCCTGTTTATGCCACACACGAGTGTCTCTTTCTTTACAGTTTCACACATAGAAGATAAGTTCTTACCATGAGCTTAGTAACCTCAGAATACATTTTTTTTTCCTTATTAGGGTAAGAACTTTCACCTTTTCACTTAATTGAAATCCTTTTGGCTTCTCTCTGTCAATTGCTAATCACTGCTCTTGGGCTTTGGGACCATTATTAAGTAAAATACCAGGAAAGCCTGCCTGACAGATAAGCTGGCTGGCTAACCAGAGGGTAAGGTCTGGTGGGACAGAGTGGGACAGCGTGAGATTTCCTCACACCACTACTCAGATCACATACATTTTAAAACTTATAGATGGTTTATTTCTGCAATTTTCCGTTTAACATTTTTAAACCATAGTTAATGTCAGCTAACTAAAATCACAGAAAAATAAACCATGATTAAGGTGGGATTACTATATGTGCATTTCAAATTTTTTTGTGTTTTTTAATCTTTTTTTTCTTTATTGTCATTTTTTTTCTTGACTGTTACGGCTACCTCTGAAGAGATCTTAATCTTTTAAGGATAATTTAAAACACTAACTCAAAATAAAACCACCTTCAATCTATCCTCAAGTTCTCATTATATTTTATTAACTAATTAGATAAATTATAATTTCAATTAGTTATAATCCATAGGTATGCCATCGCTATCATTGTGAATAACGATCCTAATAGTATGATTATGAAATTGATTACTAACAAGGTACTCGTGCCTGTACATCTAAACTAGTTCCACTTTTCAAAGTAGCAGGAGTCTTTCTGGTTCTATTACCATGTTCGTTTGAATGGCTTTGAAGTTTCTTCATCAATAATATTTCTAAATCACTGATTTATGATTCTCAGATGTATTATAGTCACATTGATACAGGGTGGGTGGTTCCCCAGCCAGCTCCCCAGAGCTGAGGAGAGACCTGCAGCCTGTGTCCTGGTGGTGGTGGAGCAGCAGCAGCCAGCCGAGGAACCAGCCGGCTGGAGGGTGAGGGCCCAGCAGAAGGTTCCAGTAACTCAGTGCCAGACAAGTGACCTGGAGACACCTGTGCCTTAGTGTCTCCCTCCCCTTGCACTTGTGTCTGAACAGGGAACCCCCACATTTCCTGGGACTTGTCAATTTCATGTATGTTTCCTAGACCTGGGAATGAAAAGTACTACATCCATTCATTAATGCATTCATTCACTTTGCCCCAGCAGAAGAGACTGTATCCCTTCATTAATGCACTCATTCATCTTGCCCCCGAAAGGACTCTATCCATTCATTTGTTACCAAGTCCAGGCCTAATATAACTACAGAGGACCGTGCGACTATATATACCCCTGGAGAAAAAGCCCAGAGAGAGGGATTTTTACCCCAGACTTGGATTATTTCTCGTTGCCAGGAGCTTTGGTGTTATTGTATTCTTTTCTGTAAAATAAATCATGTCTTACCGCTGACCTGTGGTCAGTGGATTCATTTTTTGAATCCTCAAGACCAAGGACCTACTGAAGAAGAAATTCTGGTAACAACTGCAGGGTTTGCTGAGCCCAGCTCTGGGGCGGGCAGGGGTGGGGGGAGAGCAGGTGACAAAGGTGGACTATGGACCTACCCTGGCCTTGGCTCATGTGGCTCCACTCTGTAGGTCCCTCCTCTTCTTGCCTTGTGTGGTCCACTGCCTCTTAGCCTTTGAGACTCAGGTCCCAGGTCACCACCTCCAGGAAGCCCTGTCTGTGCTTCCCTCTGTCCCTGCTTCCTCTTAAGCCAAAGGTGTGGCTCTGATCACTGCCATACCTGTCTGTGCTCTCCTCACCTTGGGCATGGACACCAGGCAGCATGATGCCAAGACCCTGTCCTCCCTTCCTGCCCTCTCTGGGAAGACTATATGCCTCATCCCATCCTGTATTAATACTCCATGATAAGGACTACAATTCTACCTACCTCCCAAAGCTATTGTCAATACCAGGCGCAGTTGCCATCAATGCTTGGCTTATGTGACCTCATTAAATGGGTCATCCTGAGGCCCATACAGAAAACTGAAGACCCAGGAGGTAGCATTACTCATCCAGAGCTGGAACTCTAAGCCTAGCAGTCTGACTTTAGAGTCTGTTCATGCCCTTCTGCCTGCCTCTACAAAAAGTAAAATGATGAGTAAATGTCTCTCAAAAGTACTCAACCATATAACAATGCCAAATATCAATATTATTCATGCATTTCAGATATGTCTACTTCGCCTATCATCTCTGGAGTGACTCACTTAGTAAATACCCACTGTGTTCTCTGTTTTCACAAATGCCCTATAGGGCAGGCAGTGTTCTAGGCCTTCCATATTCATACCTGATGAGACACAATGAAGATAGTTCTGTTCTGTCTGCATCATCCCTGTCCCAGATCACTGAGTGAAGAGCCATGTTGAACAGTGGTCTATATGACTCTGCACTGCCCCAGTTGGGCACTCCTGCTGGCCCCTGCCCCAGGCCAGCATCCTCCATCAATGGTGCTAACTGGTACAGACCCATCCTAGCTCTTAGACTTCCATTCCGTGGTATTGTGGCCATGAGGTGGGGCTTAGGAGTATCATAGCAGCATGTGGGAATGGCTCTTAGCAACAACCTTCAGTGTCAGCTCCCTGCAAAGCAGGAGCCCAGGGGACATCAGAACCTCTGCAGATGACTCTGGGACCAGGAAAATCCTCCACAGGGTTGTCTCATATCACTACCTGCTGCTTTAATGTTCAATGTCCCATTGAAAAAAAGGAAAGAAAGAAAACAAACTAGACAAGCAAGCAAGGTGCAGTCATCATTTGGTTCTGGCAGGAGGAGGGACCGAGGGTTCTCAGGTGTTACTCACAATCTGCAGTGGTCTCAGGCTGTTACCGCTGGCTCAGTCCTGCTGTCCAGGATCCTAGCATGTGTACAGTAAGCTCGGGGGATGCTGCCTGCTAAATCTTGTTTGGCAGCTTCCCTCTGGTTAATGGTTAGAGGGGGCCAGTGGCCTTCAATGTTTGATAATCCCCTGCCCCCAGCCATCAACCAATGGGAGCCTTTTCCAAGAAATTTGAGTAAACAGCAATGCTGCAAATTAACTTTGCTCTGTGTTCAATCCCTTGAAGTTTTATTTTTTTGATATAAAAACATATCTGTGGTTACGTCAATGTAGTTGTCCTATGGCAGCTGACAGAGACATTATAGATGTCTATAGTTAGCAGGAGGTGCAGACAACTGTGTAAAACCAGGTACTTAGCTCTGCTGGGGTGACCTGGCTGAGGTTCTACCTTCCAGGGGCCTTCAGCCTGCTGGGAGAGACAGACCTGAACTATTATCAGCCAAGAGTTTCCCATGGATTCTCACTTAATCTTCACAATCACTCAATCAAGTGGGTACTGTTATTAGCACTCTTCTCAAATGGGAAACTGTGGCACATAGAGATTGAGTGAGCTGCCCTTGGGATTCAAATCCAAGATCATGAACTCTAAAGTCTAGCGCTTTCTCTCTTCCTCCATGTTGTAGTCATTAGTTTTCTTTTGATTGTAAGTGACCGATATCAAATTTCAATTGCTGCTAAGCAAAAAGGAGTGTTTATTAAGTCTCATGAATGAGAGTTCCAAAGGGTGGAAAGGACTTTGGGCATGGCTGGATCTGGGGTAGATTGCTTTGGGAAGTATAGACATTTTATAATGTTGATTCTTCCCAGCCATGAGCATGGTATGTTCTTCCATTTGTTAATATTCTCTGCTATTCCCTTTCTTAGGGTTTCATAATTTTCTTTATAGAGGTCCTTCACCTCTTTTGTTAGGTATTTCATTTTCTTTGAAGTTATGGTCAAGGGAGTTGTGTCCTTAATTAGCCTCTCACCTTGGCTGTTATTGGCATATGCACAGGCTACTGACTTGTGGACATTGATTTTATATCCTGAGACATTACTGTATTTTTTGATGATTTCCAGGAGTCCTGTGGTTGAGTCTTTGGGGTTCTCTAAGTATAAGACCATATCATCATTGTGATTACAAACATATTTAGGTTTATTTTTACCATTGGATTTTGTTTCAATTGATCCTGTATTTACTCTGCTATACTCTGCCTTGGTTTTTCCTACGTTTTCTTTCCTTCTTTCACAGTATTTGTTCTCCATTTTTCTCTTTCCATACATTATAAGTCTATATCTGTATTTCTAATATATATTCCTGGAATTTTATAATGTGCACTAGTCTCAGTATAATTTTTATTGCTTTATAAATGATTTATCTGGCTGATTTTAAGATTAATGAAGTATATTCAGTAAATTCTCAAAAAAAAAAAGACCATATCATCAGCAAAGAGGGAGAGTTTTACCTCCTCTGCTCCCATTTGGATGCCCTTTATTTCCTTGTCTTGCTTGATTGTATTGGCTAGAACTTCCAGCACTATGTTGAATAGTAATAGTGACAGAGGACAACCTTGTCTAGTTCCTGTTCTAAGTGGAAAAGCTTTCAGTTTTACTCCATTCAGTAAAATATTAGCTGTGGGTTTGTCATAGATAGCTTCGATCAGTTTAAGACATGTGCCACCTATGCCTATACTTTTCAGTGTTCTAATTAGAAAAGGATGCTGGATTTTATCAAATGCTTTTTCTGCATCTATTGAGAGGATCATATGGTCTTTGTTTTTGCTTCTTTTGATATGGTGAATAATGTTTATAGACTTGTGTATGTTAAACCAGCCTTGTATCCCTGGGATAAAACCCACTTGATCATGATGTATGACTTTTTTGATGATAAGCTGTAGACTGTTGGCTAGGATTTTGTTGAGAATTTTTGCATCTATATTCATTACTGAAATTGGTCTGAAGTTCTCCTTTTTAGTTGAGTCTTTTCCTGGTTTTGGTATCAGGGTGATGTTTGCTTCGTAGAACGTGTTGGGGAAGATTCCTTCCTCCTCAATTTTTTGGAATAATTTCTGCAGTATGGGAATAAGCTCTTCTTTGAAGATTTGATAGAATTCTGGTGTGAAGCCATCTGGACCAGGGAATTTTTTTGTTGGAAGATTTTTTT
>CAUYQV010142702.1:0-12695 GCA_963574575.1 Galagoides demidoff
GCGTTGTGGTGGGCGCCTGTGGTCCCAGCTACTTGGGAGGCGGAGGCAGGAGACTCGCTTGAGCCCAGGAGTTGGAGGTTGCTGTGAGCTGTGATGCCAAGGATGACAGCTTGAGGCTCTTGTCTCAAAAAAAAAAAAAAAAAAAAGAATACTGAATGTGAAAAGAGCCCGGGGGCACCCTCTCACTCACAGGATAAAGTCATCGCAGTTATCCTTGTGGACTGAGAGTCAACAGGTGAGGCAGGACTGAGCCCTTTGCAAAGCTGAATGCTCTGAATGCCTGATCTGCGGTTAGATTAGGGAGCCTGGTTTGCTTCCCCTGCAGGGATGAAACCGGTTTTCCGCTCTCCCTTTCTCAATACGCTCTGGACCGTTTGTTAGCGACCCTCTCTCTACTCGTGTTCCGGTTTACCCAGCATTTCCCTCTATCCAATCTTCCTGGGGACTTGGGATTTGTTTTTTAACTTCATATTCTGGCATTTTTTATTTTGCATATATGCTCTGTGTTAGAAATCAATCAAAGCCTTCTGACGGATCCAGAGACTTGCTGCACCGTCCCAGTCTGCCACCGCGTCAGATAGTGTCGCCTGGAGGCGTTCTCAGTCTCTACGTCTAAGTTCATGTAAAGTGTTGTATTTTCCTCAGACGTTTCCTTTGTGGGTTCTCAAACCAGGTTGAGGTCCGTGCCCCACAACCCCAACAAACTATCCCCACGCTGCACCTGGAACACCCATTTTCTCCCGCCCATAGAACTCTACATGCTCCTGCCTTTGGAGTC
The DNA here is from genome assembly GCA_963574575.1 of Galagoides demidoff. Classification (NCBI taxonomy): domain Eukaryota; kingdom Metazoa; phylum Chordata; class Mammalia; order Primates; family Galagidae; genus Galagoides; species Galagoides demidoff. The sequence continues at coordinate 779 of CAUYQV010142702.1, forward strand.
TGGGACGTACCCAGGCAGCCCCCCAGCATCTCAGGTCTTCAATCTCAGACTGAGCGTTACACCACGGGCTTTCTTGCTCCTTCAGCTCGCGGATGGCCGACTGTGGGACTTCTCAGTCTCCATAATTACATGAGCCAGTCCCCCTAATAAATCCACAAAATAAATAAATGTTGAGGGGCAAATATGTGTGTGTGTATCCTGAACTTACAGGGGGGTCATAAACTGTTATAAGCTGAAAATATTGATAGTTGAAATGCATAAAGAGGGTCTGACTGCCTGTCACTGTCAGCCAATATGCAGAGACTGGGCTAGGTCCACCAACCTTTACGATTACAAGGTCAGCAATTCTGGAGAAAGTGAGAATAGTCTCTCCAACACTGTTCTGTTCCTCCATTTCCCAAACCACAGTTTTACACATAAAAGGTAAAAGCAAGTACCTAACTAACTCTTATCTTAAACAACTGTAATTAACACTTATCTTAAATAACAGTAATGACTCATGATAAACAATAATTGACATAACCCGTGACCCATACAACAGTATTCCCATTCAAAAGTTAATCCCTTAATCACCCTAAACTAATTAAATATACACCTTCTGGTTAAAGCTGAATTTACAGAATAACAAGAATAGGAGATGTGAGGTAAAGGTCACATTGCAACCGCCTCAACCACCTGTGTCACGTGAGCCCTACCCTGAGCGACCCATCTTGTTCTCACTACATGCCCTTTCACACCCAACTACCTAATGAACATCTGTGTTTAGTCTAGCGTATCTTAAACACGCTCAGATCATTTACATTAGCTTAAAATTGGGCGAAATTATGTAACACAAAGCCAGCCTACTTTGTCATAAATATCTGATGTAATTTATTGAATGCTATATCCTAGAGTATAGGATCAGTTGTTTGCTCTCATGATTCCGTGGCTGAGGGCTCAGCTCACTGCCACTGTCCAGTATCACAAGTAAGTAAGTATCCTACTGCATATTGCTGGATTGCTGGCCTGGGAAAAGATCAAAATTCAAAGGACAGTTTTTATTGAATGTGTATGGCTTTCACATCACTGATGGTGAAATTGTAGGCTGAAACATCTTAAGTTGGAAAGCATCTATAGATATTCTATTGGTTCTCTCTCTATGGAGAACCCTAAGCAATCTAGATTTTGGTGCCTGGAGTGTTCTAGAGAAACGAATTATTTATTTATTTATTTATTTATAGATAGTCTCACTTTGTCATCCTTGGCAGGATGTGCCATGGTGTCATAGCTAATAGCACCTCAAACTCTTGGGCTCCAGCAACCCTCTTGCCTCAGCCTTCAGAGTTGCTGGGACTATAGGAGCCCACCACATACCTGCCTATTTTTAGAGATGGGGGTCCCATTGTTGTTCAGGCTGGTCTCAAACTCCTGAGCTCAAGCAATTCACCCACTTTGGCCTTCCAGAGTGTTATGATTATAGGTGTGAGCCACTACGACCAGCCTTAGAAGATGAGTTTCCCAAATTTTTCAGGGTTTCTGAAATTGGCTTTCTAACTTGATTAGATTTAAAAATGCTAAAGGTACTTTGCTAAGAAAAATATTTTCCAGCTCCATTCATGTAAACATGAAGGAGGTAAAGTCTCCACCTTTCTTTAGGGCTGCATAGTATTCCATGGTGTACATATTACACAATTTATTAATCCATTTGTGGGTCGATAGGTACTTGGGCTTCTTCCATGACTTAGAAATTATGAATTGGGCTGCAATAAACATTCTGATATAAATATCTTTGTTGTAGTGTGATTTTAGCAAAGTATCTCAAGAATGGAAGAAAAAGTATCCAATGTACTAAGCCCTACTATGAAACTAATTTATAGCTTTCATAGGACAGCTATAACCCAATTATAGCCCAAGAATATTGGGAAAGGGGAGAGGGAGGGAAGGAGTGGGGGGAGGAAGGGTGATTGGTGGGATCACGCCTATGGTTCATCTTATAAGGGTACATGTGAATCTTTCTAAATGTAGAATACAAATGTCTTAACACAATAACTAAGAAAATGACATGAAGACTATGTTAATCAGTTTGATGAACATATTTCAAATTATATATAAAAACAGCACACTGTACCCCATGACAGTATTAATGTACACAGCTATGATTTAATAAAAAAATAAATAAAAATGCTAAAGGCTCACTGGTAGCCTATGATATGAATTGTTTATAGAGATATGCAAAATGTCTAAATACTACTGATAAGAGGTGAGGAACTTAATGACTTTGTATGATACTTTTGAACATCTGAGGAATATGATGATGTTGGTTTGTTGCTCCTAGTATCATTGGGCACAGTTATGAAAGAAACAGATGGAATTCAGATTTCCAGCTCAAGCTCTACATAGTAACTGAGGGGCTCCTGGCCATACGCTGAGGAAAATTTCTTCTGTAGTCACAAATTGCTGAAAATCAGACAGAAGCCCTTGTTATGTGATTGCCTGGATTATAATGAAAGTTCAACTCTTAGCTTCACAGAGCATCTGTTGGTAAGGTGAGGACGTTGATTGGGAGAGAATGGGAATCCCATAAGTTGCGGCGGAGATATGTGGGAAGACCCTGGTGAAGCCAGGGACATTGAGGTCCTAAATTTTGATTTTTTTTCCTTTTTTTTTTTGCCAGAGGAACTGGCCTCCCCAGGCCTTTCCAGCTCTGAGAGCACTAACCTGCGTTGCCTGAGGAAGTGACAATGGCCTCCCCTGGGCAGATGCCAAGCAAGGCCATGCTCCTTCGGTTAGCTCCATCATCCTTCTTTGCTTCTAGACTTATTACTAGACTCCAGCCCAGCAGGCCCTTTAGAGGTGAAGTACAAAGCCTGACCCAGGAGGAGGTGCACTGCCCTCCAAAGAACTCCTTGAGTTTTCTAACTTATACAGGCAGAAGGAATATGTGTTGAATGGATGTAAGGCTGCATTCAATGATACGTGCTCACTAAGCAGAGATTCTGCATTTAATATTGCAGCTTAGGAAGTTAGAAAGGGGTTACCAGTTTGTTTGGTTGACCATCTGGAGCATGGATCAAAAGACAGTCTACTGTGAGAGAGTTGGAGATGCCCGTTCTCCCCAGGCTTAATGTAGAAAAAGGGGTTCAAAGGCGTGGGGAGATTGGGATGCAAGAATGAATTTGTCACTTAAAACTTACCCCCACTGAGAGGGGCCTGGAGACATACCTTTCACTCACCAATGCTTTCAGCAATAGATTTATGAGGGGGGCCCCAGCATCCCTGAGGAGCTCTGTGACTGCTCCTCTCTGTGGGCCAGATGTTGCAGAGGGAACTCACTCAAGTGGAAAACTTCAACCCAATAATTGACTCCTGGGGTGGCAGGGTCCAAGTGATGGCCTTCAACTGCCAAAGGCAAAGTGGGCGTAGTTAGCATAATGGACAACTGTGGTGGGCAGCAATTAGCATGATTTCTCTCATATAGATCTATGGCACTGGCTGGATTATCATGGTTTCTTACAAGTAAAAAAGGCAGGAATCTTACTAAAATTCTTACGCGCAGAAGACTTCCAAGTGAAAAAAATCTAACTAGAATCATAAAAGCAGAATCACGGCCCAGAGTTAAGTAAGTTTATAGACCCAGAGTCCCTTGAATGAAGGGGAAGCTAGGTCCCTTAGAGAAAGAACCCCAGTACACTACTGAAAAGTTATACCAGTAATCCTTCCCCCAGTTACCCCAAAGGGACCTATGGCCTCTTACTGGAGTAACAGTGCCTCAGGGAAAGGAAATAATCACGTCTTTCAGAAAGTACTGGGCATTGGCCCTGGACTGACACTGATTTCAGGAGACGATCAATGGAGTTTCAGCTACGGTCTGACTCACAGTGGGTCCCATGGGTCCCTGGATGCATCCTGTGTTCACTTCCCCAGTTTAGAAAGCATAATTGGAAGAGATATACCTAGCAAGCTGGCAGAACCCTCACATTGCTTCTCTAAGCTGTGGCGTGAGGTATTAAGGAAGGAAAGGCCAAACGGAAGCCATTAGCCTGGCCTCTACCTAGGGACGTAGTAAATGAAAGGGAACACTGCTTCTCTAGAGGGATTTCAGAGATTGATGCCACCTCTAAGGACTGAAAAGCTGCAGGATGATGACTTCCATCACAATCCATTCAGGGCTCCCATTTGGCTTGTGTAGTAGACGGATGAATCCTGGAGAATGACAGTGGGTTATCATAAGCTTAATCAGTGGTGACTCTAATTGCAGTTGCTGTACCAGATAGGTTTTCACAGCTTGAGCAAATTAACACATCTGTTGCCTGGTAGACACCTATTGATATGGCAAATTCCGTTTTCTTCATTCTTGTCTATAAGGCCTATGAGAAATAGTTTGCTTTCAAGACACATTTACCATCCTTTCCAGGCCTGAGTCACCATGTAGCTTGCCAGGATCTTTTTTTATTTTGAGTATTTTTTTTTAATTTTTCAAATTAACACAAGTGTATAATTTTTAGGTTACATTGTTCTCACTTCCAGGGTAAAGTTCCATTTGTAGAGGAACCCCTCACCTAGGGGGCGTGTTATACAGCCTCACAATGTGCACATTAGGTGAGATCCCCCTCATGCCCTCCCTCCTTCTGCCAAATGTCCTCCCCCACCCCTCTGCTTCCTTCTGCCCCCAGACTGGACTGTGTTCATGTTTTATTGTTTTTAAGAGAATGTAATTGTTTATATATTGATTTCATATTAGTATGGAGTACGTTTGATATTATTTTCCCATTCTTGCAATACTTTACTAAGAAGAATGTATTTCAACTCCATCCAGGTAAATGTAAAAGATGTAAAGTCTCCATTTTTTTTTTTTTTTGTATCGTGTTTGGTTAATCTTATAAAATACTGCTGGAGTGTGAAGAAGATCGGCGCACAGCCTACAGACACATGAAAAAATGCTCATCATCTTTAATCATCAGAGAAATGCAAATCAAAACCACTTTGAGATATCATCTAAGTAAGAGTAGCTCACATAACAAAATCCCAAAACTATAGATGTTGGCATGGATGTGGAGAAAGGGGAACACTTCTGCACTGCTGGTGGGAATCCGAGCTGATACATTCCTTTTGGAAAGAAGTTTGGAAAACACTTAGGGAACTAAAAGTACACCTGCCATTTGATCCTGCAGTTCCTCTACTAGGTATATATCCACAAGATCAATAATCATTTTACAACAAAGATATTCCATCTTTTTTAATGGCTGAATACTATTTGATGGTATACATATACCACAGTTTGTTGATCCATTCATGGGTTGATGGGCACTTAGTTTGCTTCCATGACTTGACAATTATGAATTGAGCCACAATAAACATTCTAGTGCAAATAGCTTGCAGGGATCTTGATGGGCTTTCCCTTCCAAAAGATATCACTCTGGTCCATTGCATTGATAGCATCATGCTCATTGGACCTATTGAGTGGGAAGTAGCAGCTACTCCAGATGTGGTAAGAATTTGCATGTCAGAGAATAAGAAATAAATACAATTAAAATTAATGGGCTTTCTACCTCAGTGACGTTTCTAGGTGTCCAGTGGTGTGAGACATGTTGATACATCTCTTCTAAAGTGAAAGGTAAGTTGCTGCATCTGGCTGCTCCTACAATCCAGAAAGAGGCACAGTGCTTAGTGGGCCTATTTGGATTTTTGAGGAAACATTTGGGTATGTCTTTCTGGCTCACTTACCAAATGACCTGAAAAGCTGCTAGTTTGAGTGGAGTCCATAATAGGAGGAGGTTCTGCAATAGATCTGGGCTGCTGTGCAAGCAGCTTTGCTACTTGGGTCATATGACCCAGCAGACCTGATGGTACTTGAGGTATCAGTGGCAAATAGTGGGGCTGTTTTGAGCCTTTGGCAGGTCCTTGTAGGTGAATTGCATTTCAAGCCTTTAGGATTTTGGAGCAAGGTCCTGCTATCATCCATAGATAACTACTTTCCTTTTAGGAGACAGCTCTGGGTTTGCTACTGGGTCTTGGGAAAAACTGAATCCTTGACCATAAGATACCAAGTTATCATGTGACCTCAGCTGCTCATCATGAACTGGATGTTATCTAACACACCAAGTCATAAGAGTTGGGCATACATAGGAGCATTCCATCATCAAATGGTATGCAAGTGATCAGGTTCAGACAGGTCCTGGAGTTACATTAAAAAGTGGCTTACAGTTGCCACTCCTGCTGCACTGCCTTCTCTCCAAGCCTACAATCGTCATAGGGTAGACTCAGAGATCAGCAGACAGAGAAAGAGAAGACTAGGATCTGGTGGACAGCTATAGCACTACAGCTCCTTTCTGGGATATCCCTGAAGGGCAATGGGAAAAGGAAGTCTTTCTAGTGAGAACTTTGAACAGTGCACCTGGTTTTGTGCTTTGCTCATGAGAAATGGCCAGACATGCAATTATATACTGATTTATGGGCTGTAGTCAATGGTTTGGATGAATGGTCAGGACTTAGGATATGATTGGAAAAGAAATGTGGAGAAGTATGTGGATAGATGTAGAATAAGAAGTACACATGTTGATCTCTGTCTCCACTTTCTGACACATGGCTCCTAATTCCCTGGGTGATAGGTGCCTCTTTTATTCTAATCAGGCAGTTTAGAGGGTTCCTAGTTAGCCTCAGCAAGGGGGCTGGTTGCCAAGGGAATCAACTATGTGATTAGAAGGTTGGAACTTTCAGCTGCTCCTAGAATCCAGGAAGGGGATACTGAGAGTTGAGTTAATCCCCACTGGCCAGTGATGTACTCAGTCATGCCTATGCAAAGAAGCCTCTATAAAAACCCAAAAGACTGAGTGTGGAGGGCTTTTAGATAGCTGAATGTGGGGGGGGGATCCTGGAGGGTGGTGCAACCAAAGGGCATGGAGAATCCATGACCTTCCCACATACCTTGCTCTGTGCATCTCTTCCATCTGGCTGTTCATCTGTATCCTTTGTATATACTGGTAAATTTGTGAGTTTTATAAGCTGCTCCAGCAAATTAATCAAACTCAAGGAAGGACTTGTGGGAACCTCCATTTATAGCTGATCAGACACCCAGGTCACAGTCTGTGCTTGTGACTGGCATTGAAGTGGGGGCAGTTTGGGAGACCGAGCCCTCAGTCTGTGGTGAGATCTGATGCTTTCTCCAGGCAGGCAGTGTCAGAATTGAATTGGAGGACATCCAGGTGGTGTCCACTTAGAGACTGGCTTGCTTGGTTGAAGTGGGGAGAAACTCTTCTGTCCCTACGCAGTTTTGGTGACCAGGGGCCACAGAAGTGTTTTGTATTGTACTGAGGTTAGAAAATAGGAAAATGCTTTCTTCCCCTGCCTCATCCCTGACAAGAGACCTCTCTGAGTGGGTGTGTTATGTGAATGCTCATCAAAGGGTGACCTTAGCAGAGAACATTAATAATCAAATGGATAGGATGATCCATTCTGTGGATTCCAGTCAGCTTCTTTGCCAGCCACAGGTGCCATCATCCAATGGGCTTGGTGGCACGGTATTCCACTCATGGAGGCCATCCTGGCTATGGCCACTGCTAAGTGCCCAATCTGCCAGAAGCATGAGTTCTCAATATGGAAGCATTTTCCAGAGTTATCAGCCAGCTACCTGGAAGCAGGTCGATCAGACTTCTTCTTTTTTTGTTGAGACAGAGTCTCATTTTGTCACCCTTGGTAGAGTGCCATGGTGTCACAGCTCATACCAATCTTCAGCTCTTGGGTTTAGGTGATTCTCTTGCCTCAGCCTCCCAACCAAATCGCTGGGACTACAGGCGTCTGCCACAATGCCTGGCTATGTTTTTGTTGCAGTTTGGCAGGGGCTGGGTTCGAATCTGCCACCCTTGGTATATGGGGTTGGTGCCCCATTCACTGAGCCACAGGCGCTGCCCAGATCAGGCCACTTCTGTCATGGAAGGGGCAATGTTTTGTTGTTGTTGGAGTGGACATATTCTAGATATGGATTTACCTTCTCTGCATATAGTGCTTCTGCCAAAACTACCACCAAGTACTTACACAATCCCTTATCCACTATCATGGTATTCCATGCAGCATTGCATCTGACCAAGGAACTGACTTCACAAAGAAGTGTGGTAATAGTCTCATGGCCATGCAATCCAATGGTTTTATCAGGTTTCTCACCATCCTGAAACAGCTGTCTTCATAAAATGATAGTGAGGTTTTGAAGATGCACTTAATACATGGTGACAATACCTTGCAGGGCTGGACAGGTTGCTCTAGAAGGTTATATATGCTCTGCATCCGCTTCCAATACATGGTGCTATTTCTCCCATAGCCAGGATTCATGGGTCTAGGACTCAAGGGGTAGAGAAAGGAGTGGCACAGCTCACCGTAAATCCTAGTGGCTCACTAGCAACATTTTTGCTTCCTATTACTGTGACCTTACATTCACAGTGTAAGTGGGCTGAGAGGTCTTAGTTCTGGAGAGAGGAATGTTTTCACCAGGAGATACAAGGCTTTCATTGAAATGGAAGGTAAGACTGGTATCCAGTTACTTCGGGCTCCTCAGGCCTCTGTGTCAACAGGCAAAATATGGAGTTATTCTGCTGCCTGGGGTAATTTATTCAGACTACCAAGGGGGAAACTAGACTGTTCCTCCATAATGGAGTTATCAAAGAGTTATGTCTGAAATACACAAGGCATATCTTAGTATTACTAGACTTTATGGTTAAGATCAATGGGAAATCATAACTACTTAATCTAGGTAGGACCATGAATGGCCAGACCCTTTAGGAATAAAGGTCTCGGTCTGTGTATCAAATAAAGGAGCATGATCGGCAGAGATGCTGGCTGAAAGTAAAGGGAAATATGACCACATGACCAGTTATAGAAATGAAGATTGCAACTGTCATGAATATTTCTTCCCTATTTCTTTAGAAGTACACTTGTATGTATATATACTACATATGTAATATATATAACATGTATTAAACAAACTTCTTTCCTCTCTTATTCCTTCATCATATAACAGAAGAATGTATTAAGTTTATATCAGTAAACAAGTTTTGTTAATTTTCCATCATTTAAGTTATGGGATATCAAAAGAATACTAAGCACCACTCCAGGATTGTACTTTTTTCTGGAGAAGGAATTGGCGTGTTTTAAGTTGCATATAGGATAATTATATCATATTAGGTGGAATCTTGACCTTGTTATTATCTTTATTTGGTTTAAGGAGATGTGTATAAGTGCCACGTTGACAAAGGCTGGACTTGTGGTGGTTAATTTTAGGTGTCAACTTAACTGGATTAAGATTTAGGGAAAGCTAGATAGCTGGTAAAGCATTATCACTGGATATATCTGTGAGGATGTTTCCAGAAGAGACTGGCATTTGACTTGGTGGACTGAACAAAGAAGATCCACTTCTCCCAATGTGGTTAGGGACCAATCCAATGGGCAAAGGACCAAGACGGAACAAAAAGGCAGAAAAAAGGTGAATTCTCTGTTTTTTGGAGCTTGGACAGCTATCTTTTCCTACTCTTGGGCATCTGAATTCCACATTCTCCAGCCTTAAAATTCTAGGACTTGTACCATTGACCCCGAATTTTTTAGGTGTTTGGCCTCAGACCGAGAATTACACCATCAGCTTCCCTGGTTTTGAGTTTTTCAAAGCCATACTACTGACTTCTCTGGTCCCACAGCCCATTATGGGACTATTTGGCCTCCACAATTGCCACGAGCCAATTCCCTTAACAAACATTGTCTGACCTCTCTTATCTTCTATATATCCCACTGCTTCTCTAGGGAACCCTCAATAATAATGTTTCTTAAGAACAATAGGGTATTATATGTTCTCTGGGCTGACTTTACTTTTTAAACCATTTTTGAACCATTTTTGTGTTATCTGACCATGCTACTGCTTTTTAGCACTCTTGTTGTTTCCATTCATTTTCATAATTGGTCCTTCGCATTCTCATGATACTGAAATTCAGATCATAAGATTTAAGCAAAACCCTCAGGGGGACATCAGATGGTGGACTATGAAGCCCCAGTTTTTGTTTGCTATAAAATACACTGACTTAACAATATACAACCAAAATACTTTTACAAGAACTTATAGAAATCAGTTAAGAAATATGAATATACTGGGTGAGTGCAAACCTGAGAAACAGAAACAGGTAAGAAGAGCTGTTTCACTTTACATAGCTCAGTGCCCACCAAGTGGTTTTTCCCTGAGTCGGGGAGAGGTGAGGAGTAGGGGGTGAGGAGAGTGAAACATATGCCTGACATTGCACGCCTGACCTGGAGACTTGGAGTGCTGACAGAACCAGCCTAGTTAAACACCTGGGGCCTGCTGAAAGCAGGGGGGCTGCAGTGCTACAGACAGAACCTAGTTACAATTGGAAGAAGGTGCTCAACTTCATCCTGCGAAGAGTGGGAGAAGAGAGAATGAGCATTTGATGCTCTGGTTTTCCACTGGCATCTGTTTTACTGGATATGGGGAGTTGGTGGGGAGTGGCACACTTTAGACATCTGGGAGCGAGGAGAACAAAGGAGAGTGGGGCAACTTGAAGTAACAAAGGATCTACAGTGCTGCAGACAGACACCAGAGAATAAGGAACAGGTGAACTTTGCACTGCCTGCTCCCAAAGTGTTTCAGAGGCCCCTCAGAATCTCTCATTAGGCTTACTGATTAATATCTTCCCCTGTATGAAATGAGTTCATGAAGAATGGGAGAGATGGCTGCTTTTTCAAATGCATAAAACTCAGGGGGAAAAAATACCACAGGACACATGAAGAAACAATGATGTCCCAATCAAAGGCCAAAAATAAATCTCCAGGAACCAATCCCAAAGATACAAATATCTATGAATTTAATTGCCTTAAAGAAGCTCAGGAATCTATAAGACAACACAGACACAAACAAAATTAGGAAAGTAATGTATGAACAAAGTGAGAATATCAACAAAGAAAACTATAAAAGATCAAATTCTGGAACTAAGGAATACAATGACTGAATAAAAAAATTCATTAGCCGAATTCAACAACAGACTTAAGCAGAATTTGCAAACTTGAAGACAAGTAATCTAAAATTATTGAATCAAAGAAACTAAAAGAAAAAAGCACAAAGAAAAGTAAAGACAGACAATGGGAGTATGGCACATCCTTAAGAGGACCAATATATACATTATGGGGGTTCCAAAAGGTGGAGGGAGAGAGAGTGACAGAGAGCTTACTGAAGAAATAAGGGCCCCAGGCTCGGCGCCTGTGGCTCAAGTGGCTAAGGCACCAGCCACATACACCTAAGGTGGTGGGTTTGAATCCAACCTGGGCCCAACAAACAACAATGATGGCTGCAACCAAAAAATAGCCAGGCGTTGTGGCAGGTGCCTGTGGTCCCAGCTACTTGGGAGGCGGAGGCAGGAGACTCGCTTGAGCCCAGGAGTTGGAGGTTGCTGTGAGCTTTGATGCCACTGGCACTCTACCCAGGGGGACAGCTTGAGGCTCTGTCTCAAAAAAAAAAAGATAAATAAGGGCCCCAAACTCCCCAAATCTGAGGAAGAAAATACCTGACAACTGATTCTATTTCTGATGGCTTTAAAGTGGTTTTACTGTCCACGTGAACTTATCCACTACCTTGGGTTACTTGCGTTCAGTGGAGGAACAAACATCATAAAGAATCAAACCTGCAGCTCTGTTAGTATTGGATAATGGCAGAAAGGAGAAGCCGGACTCCCAATGAACAGGTCTAGGGGAAAAAAATTATAGGAATGGATAATTTTTTTTTTAATTTTTTTTTATTTTTTGAGACGGAGCCTCAAGCTATCCCCCTGGGTAGAGTGCCATGGCATCACAGCTCAGAGCAACCTCCAACTTCTGGGCTCAAGCAAGTCTCCTGCCTCCGCCTCCCAAGTAGCTGGGACCACAGGCGCCCGCCACAACGCCCGGCCATTTTTTTGGT
>CAUYQV010142708.1:0-10247 GCA_963574575.1 Galagoides demidoff
TTTGAAATATTTTCATCAAACTGGTTAACATAGCCTTCATGTCATTTTCTTAGTTATTGTGTTAAGACAATCATATTCTACTCTTAGAAAGATTCACTTGAACCCTTGTAAGATAAACCATAGAAGTGATCTGTCCAATCACCCTCCCCCCACCCATCCCCCCCTCTCTTTTCCCTTCCCCCTCCCCATATACTTGGGCTGTTATTAAGTTATAGATTTCATATAAAAACTATAAATTAATTTCATATTAGGGCTGTGTACATTGGATACTTTTTCTTCCATTCTTGTGATACTTTGCTAAGAAGAACACATATATATTCTTAATAAACTTATATGTATACTCCATTAATAAAAGTTCAGTCACTAGCCAAGCTTTAACTGAAATTCTAAACTAGTTAAGGCTTTGAATGCTAGATCATGTAACCCGTGTAAAAAATGTATTAGGGTAAGCAATAGGTAGGATCTTATGCCTGTCCTTTTTCTATGTCTCATTCTTGTACCATTAGATTTTCAAACACATCAACAGCTAATAATTAGCAGCTCCTGCCAGGTGTCTTTAGTAAAGGTAAGAAAGAAATGGCAAAAAACAAATAAGCAACCAAAGATAATAACCTAGAGGAGAAAGAGAGAGAGAGCGCGAGAGAGGAGAGATCATGAGAACATGATAAAGTAGCCCTTTCTCCAAGGTGAAGCAAGTGCTCACACTTACCATCTGGACAGACCACATGAAAGAAAGCAAATCCAATCATACTGTCTTCTCTGTGGGCTCCAAAATTTAATCCCTTTGATTTGTAGGAAAAAGGGTTCATCCTCTGTTATGGAGATCTATTAAAGTGTCATTAAACTTGACCAAACAATTTGATAGAAGGAAAAAACAATGAGCTTTCTCCTAATTTCATCCCATCTCAGAGAGAGATTTCTGAGTTCATAGAATCACAGCAATGATCTAAGTTAGAATTTCTTATGATTGAACTTCTGTTTAATGTTTTCCTTTCTGTTGGCTATTTATCTAGCTCTATTTGAACTCTTATTTATGGATTTGGAAATGTATTCTTTTTTATGTAACAGTTCATAGACAAGGAAGATTCTGAGTTTTCAAGATTATCAAACCTTGTTAGTTTAGGAACTCTAGCAACAGTATATCTTATCTGTTCCTTTATTTGAAAAGAAATCCCTTGTGAACTTCTCTCCTGAATGCACTTGGTCTTGTGCAAAAAAAATGTTAATATAAATGTGAGTTGCTTTGAACATTTTATTTAACTGGCATTCATAGGATAGAACATAGGTGAAACTTTCAAGGACAGAATCTTAATCACGTCTGCTTAGCATTCTTTTATTCTTCCTGCAATTTTGAATAAAATACAACCTAAAAACGTAATTGTTTTATATGGGTGTTTTTTACAGGGAGTATGATTTTCTTTGTTTAAGTGGCTTGTGAAGGAAGCACCATTGTGTACCAGCTCACAAGACAAAGCACTCATCAGTGTTCTGTGATACATGATGCATAAAGGGAGAAAAATCAAATGCCTAACTCCTGAAAGCAGGGCTTGGGATCCCTTTAGAGGGTGTAAGCGCATGCTAAATACAGTTGCACATTGCTTAACTACAGGGATACATTCTGAAAAATCCTTTAGGGGATTTTGTCCTTATGCAAATGTCATCCCTCTATAGGGTACTTCTCTAGGTTGGTACTTAGCCCAACCTAGAGACACAACCCACCACACATCTAGGCTGCAGGAGACAGCTTCCTGCTCCTAGGTTGCAAAACTGTATAGCATGTTATTGTACTGAACACTGTAGGCAACTGTAACTCAATGCTAAGGATTTGTGTTTCTAAACATATCTAAACATAGAAAAGGCACAATAAAATAAGGTATTATTACGGGACCCGTTTGGTATAGGTGGTCCATTTTTAACCATAAAATCGATATTAAGTGGTGCATAACTGTATTGGGAAACTAGCTCACACCCAAAAGGGCAGAGCCTGAAGGCTTCAAATAATATTTGAATAAATGCAAAGGAAATGCTCCAGGTAGAGTCTTCTTAGGTCTGCCAATATGTAAATTTGGTAATTAGATCAATGAAAATAAGACTAGTACCTTCTGTTACAAGGAGACTGTAACACTGAATTAAACTGTCAATATGCAAATATACCAATTAGAGGTTTGAAAATAGTAATAGAACCTTCGTAAATGTGAGAGTTGAGGAATAGGGAAGAAAGAAGTCTTATTTATTGATTTTTTTTTTTTTTGCCTGATTATACATTTGGTGCAGGATGTTTTTGCCCTTCACAATTAGTAAAGCCTGCGGTGCTAAAGAACAGGAGCTGACAGATCCAGAAGTCAGCCGTTTAGCTTCTGTCTCAGTAGACCTTCCCAAATGGTTTGGAAAGAGATCAACACAGATCTATTTGTCTCCCTGTGTCCTTAGAGAAGCAGGTGTGGGTTTTGCCAAGTTTGAGACTGGGATAAGAAATGAAGGAGAAGAGCTTCACCTCGCTTTCTATGCCCCGGAATACAAAGGTATGAACTGCATGTGGAGTGTTGTGAGAACGGGGGCTGCCTGCCTCATCTCCATGGCAATGACAAGAGATAAAAGGTATCACTAAGGTAACCAGAAAGTAAACAGAAATAAGATTTCTAGGTTAACGTTCCATTAATTAGAAGTGACTTCAGGTGAAACATAACTTCCGCAGACTGTAGGTGGAGTATGATAATTAACATTTATAACATTCCAATACTACACTCTTTCACAAGCTTTTTTTTTCTTTGCAGTCTTAAAGTATTTCTGCTGTTCTTACTACCTTAACCTGTAAAAAACTTTAAATTCTTGTCATCAAAGATTTGTTTATTTTTAATATTTGGAATCTCTAAAAATTCACATAGATCATTGCCTTCTTTTTACTTTATAGCATTAATTATATTGTCATACGAATCAGCCCCATCAAATAAATGCATTCAAGGGAATCAAATCAAATCAACACAAATTGAAATCAAAGACAAGGCCTTAATATAATAGTTTGCTGGACTGACACTTGTTACTTCACAAAAGAAATGGGTGAGGGAATGGGGCCCTACCAGGAAAAGGACTGCCTGGGAGAAGAAAAGGACTGTCCATGTGGCAGCTGACCATTGAGTTGCCTGCGTACTGTTGGTCTACGGAGAAGGAGGTATTTGAAATACATGGGTTAAAAGCAAGTTTCACATAAGCTTAGTGTGCAGTTAAAGGACAGAGTTAAATATAAATCATCTACCATATGGATTTACTAATTGATGTAAATTGATATAATTTATTCCACAAAAAAAGCCTAAAGCAAATGTACCTGTTTCTTTTGTAAACATAAAATATTCATTTCATTCTGCTCACCAAGTTGGATAAATGATGCACTAATTCCTTTACTCTCCAAAATAAAATTGATTGCATAATATCTAGATTATTCTAGAGCAGAATGATATAGTTTCAATTTTCTTTGAAAGGATAGCAATTGGAAGGTATCATTCTTGAATATCCTAGCACAACATCATGGTGGAGGACTTGAATGGTTAGTTATATTTTCAATAGAGAGGACGTAAAGATTAAAGGAATTTGGAAAATGATTAATTAATATTAGTATTACCTTATTTAAAGCAGAGTACAGGTTATATAAACCTCAATGCATAAGATACAAATATTTTAGGGGATATTAATTAGGATATTTTGCTATATACTCACAATTCCAAATTATGGTTGTTGTTTTTTTTTTAAACCTAAATATAATGTAAAGCATAAAAGTATATTCTGTTTTAGAAATTTAGAATTTGGAAAGTAGAGTATAACATGCCATCTGAACATATGTGGCAATATACGGAGGAGAGGTGCTCAGCAGAAGCATTCCTTTCAGTCTGTTTCTATTCTAGGAGAGGTTCAAAGATATATTTTCCCGCCTTCTTTATTTTTTCCGAGAACATTCCTTAAATAATGGTCGCAAGTTAGATATATGCTTATAACTTACTAAATGGATTTCTGCTTTTGTTTCTTTGAAGTCAAGACATTTTTAAGAAGAAAATATTGTCGTGGAAATAGATTGAGCCTTTGGGGAGTTAGGCTGTGAGAGGCGATCAAATGACTGGCTTAAGCAGAGCACTTTTGCTTCTGTGCAGGGAGCTATGTTAGATGCTTTAATGCAGACTCCAACTGTTCATTAACACTTCCCCCTGTGATTGTAATCTGCCATACTAAGTCCACATGCATAGAGTAACCTTTTGTGGCTCACTTTTGTGAGCCAGCATTTCAGTGGCTGATTAGATATAGTCAGCGTGGGTCAAGCATCAAGACACCACTATCTAAGCATTAAGGCTATTTAGACTCTATAAGAACCTGAAATATGTAGGTGAGGGCTTTAAAGGAAATTGTATTGGGGAGGAATGAACCACACAGAAAGGGAATGGTCTGTGGGATGTGTTCTACTTGGATGTGTGTAAAGCAGAAAGTTGTAAAATAGTATCTTCTATAGCCTTGAGATAAATCATCAGTTTAAAGCTTTTTATCTATACTCCAGGTTGTGTCACTAAAATAACGCTTCAATAGCATGGTATCAAGTATACATTGCTGCATTCTGTGTATTTAGTGCCACTCATTAGCTGTTGTATATGCAAGTATTATTAATAAAAATCCATTGAAAACCTTACTATTTTGGTTAAAATGCATAATAATCATTTATCAACTCATTTACCTATTTAACAGTTATTTGGAGATATTTTTTATGTATCAGAAATCCCCTTGACACTGTGATACAAAATTAAGAAGATACTTTTGCTCACCACAAAAAGCACAAAACTGCGTGTATTCCTTTCATAGATATGTGTGTGTATAAAATGGATTTCTATGTTAAGGATAGGTATATGTGTATTTATATATCCTTTAAACATGTTTATGTATATAGTAAATATATATGCATGTGTGTATATCTAAATGCAACACAAAATTATAAATACCACTGAGGTCTATGAGAAATCATGAAACGATTTTCCAATCTATCTAGGTACAATGCTGTCTAACAGAACTTTCTGTAAGGATTGAAATGTTCTATACTTGGTAGTATACAATAACATATCATGCTCTAGTCACATGGAACCATGAAATATCATGGCTGGGGGACACCTGAAATGTCACTAGTCCAACTAAGGAACTGAATTTTTCATTGAATTACATTTTAATTACTGTAAATTTAAATGGCCACATGTGCTCAGTGGCTACTGTATTGTATAGCACAGGAATAAAACAATGCCTTGGAGTAGCACAACATAATTGATTTGATACTTAATTAGTTTTGTGAGGGGTTTTCCAGGCAGATAATAATTCAGCAAGGGTAAGGTGCAATCCTGAAAAAGAGAATAATGTTCTTTCATTTAGATTGTCTATTCATTTATTTTAAAAAATCAATAACTATAATAAGACCAAACATTTGTTTAATTTTTCACAATGTACTATAGAATTTTCCTCCTTCAAGTATCCTATGAAACAGCTATTAATATTATCCAATTTACAAATGAGTAAACTGAGTCATGGAACAACTTATTAATTCAAAACACAGCTGGTAGCATCAGAGCCAACACTGCTTACAGTAAACCTATCACATAAGTTACTGGTATTTAAAATAACCCCTTGAACATAGCCATTAGACCCTTCACTGAAACACATTCTTTCCTACTCTGCAATACCCTTTCATCAAATTTAATAGGAAGAAACTTCCTTTGAAACCAGAATTATAATAATAAATGCACACTTGAAGGACTATTATATTTTGAGGTCCCAGGGGACTTCTCTATTTCTAAACAAGTTGTGTCTGCTTGGGATATACCTTTGGCCTCTCCATTATATTTGATGCAAACCCCAGATAAGGGTCTTAACATGGTACATGATACTCTATGGACTAAAAATGACACTAACATAGGCAAGATATTTGAAGCAAAATCTAGATAAGTTTAAATATCTACTTCCCAACTATAACCCAAACATTTTAAATGTTCTTGAAGCTGGAAGAAAATGAGGAAATCAAACCTATGGTTGAAGAACTTCTAAGTGTCTTATATCCCACACTAGTCATAGCACTCCCACCCTGCTTTTACTTGGGAAAGACAACAATATACCCGAACAGTCATGCCTTGGAGATTCACTGAAGCCTCCTCAGAATTGGTCAACTACAAAGTGAGAGACTGATTAAAAAGGTGGACTAAGAGATTGAATATATAAATGGCCAATGGTCAGAATAGATTAAAAAAAAAATGAAAATCCAACCCAGACTCTGTAGCAATCAACATGAGAAGCAAACTACTATTTACCAGTAACCATATTAGAATGTGAGACCACTGTCTAGCACAATCATTCTGTGAAGCAGAGCAATACCAATATCTCAATCATCTCCAAATAGCTGGAACTTGATTAATAACTGAGTGCATTTCTAATATTTGCCTCACTTCAAATTTAGGATCAACTGGAGACAGAGACACATGTACCCTCACCAGTCACATGAATGTCCTACTTCTAGTTTGCCTGTCTGCAGTGTCTCCATGTCAGAAGACTCCAGTCACACTCAGAACCTTTTTGCTTTGTTACTGTAAAGCTTTCTCATGACTTTGCCTGTCTTTGAGTCTCTTGGCAAAACCCACGTGATGGTGGTTGACTCCCTTGCCATCTTAAGCTCTGAACAAACAGCTTTTCCTTCTCATTTCAGTGGTTTTTCTATCTAATTCAAAAGTACTTCAATAAGCAATTATTTGAATTTTAACTAATTAACTCAATGTATCTGTTGAGTCATATAGGTTGGTAGTAATGTTTCTTCTATTGTCTTTGAACAGACATGTGATGATACAGGAAAGGCAAAGGAATGTAATTCAAAGCATGGGAATTCTAGTTCTATCTCTGCCAGTGACGTGTGGTGTCTTCAGTTGTTCTCTGAATCTTTATCTCTGTGGTCCTTATTTGCTTTATAAGCATAACAAGAAAGTGAGAATGGGCAATATTAAAGGATAACTTCATCTCTGAAGTGGTGCCATCAGCAAGTGTATTTCCCTTGATTTCTTAAGACTTATACCTCCTCTCTCTCTCCCCCACTCCATCCTCCTCTATACACACACACACACACTTTTCTAGTTTATCTGTGATAATTTGTATTATGGCTGGAAGTTAATTAGCTAATTAATTTTCAAACACATGGTTACCATCAAATATTATTTAGAAATTGCCTCACAATGTATAGTTTTAATTCATTTATTTGACCTTGAATGTTTCTTTCAGTCATGCCTCTCTCAAATGACGTGACAGAGAATGTAGGATTTGAATAAATGTTCATAAATAACATGTGGACTGTTATCAAAAGAGATTTTGCATTATTTGAGTGTTTGTTTAATCTATTTGTTCTCTTTTCCTCAGTTGTTTGCTTCAAGTTTCCCTAATCTCCTGCAAAGAGCTTTGATTTATTTAAATGCCAAAATCCTAGCCCATGAACTGAGGCTGGATCAATTATCATATTTTTCAATTCTTTCTATTTCTCAATTGTAAAAGTCTAAGCTGGAGCAATATGGATAAAAGGTAACTGTAGTGTTTCTCAAAGGACACATTAATTAGGGCTGCTAATCCAGGAGGACAGATATAGTAAAAAGAGCACAGGCCAGAGGCTAAAACTCTCAAGCTGAATGAAGTCCTATCTCTGCTGCTTCTTGGTTGGCTGACTTTATCAATTCACATCTCTGAGTTTCTGTATTCTTACCAATAAAATGAGAGAGAGAATGGCTAACAATAACACCCTTCTTGCTTCACAGTATTCTTTGAAGCTGAAATAAAATAATACGGTATATAGGAGATATGATAA
The DNA here is from genome assembly GCA_963574575.1 of Galagoides demidoff. Taxonomy (NCBI): domain Eukaryota; kingdom Metazoa; phylum Chordata; class Mammalia; order Primates; family Galagidae; genus Galagoides; species Galagoides demidoff. The sequence goes on from CAUYQV010142708.1 coordinate 7,850, forward strand.
TTTGTAATATGTGATATGAATGTCAAGAGGTAGTTTCATTATTATTTAAAAAAAAAATGAATAAAAAAAGTAGATTAGATTACATCTGCCATCCTAATGGCAGGTTCACATTACTGTATAACAATGATACAAAATCAGACATTTGAGAGCCAGAGGACCTGATGCAGCATAAAAAAGATAAAACTCCACAACAACACACAAAATTGGTTGCAAGACTTCTTATCCAGTGTAGATTTTAATTTATTTAAAAAAAGAAAGAAGGAAAAAAGGAAAAGAAATATTAGCCACCATGATAGCCCACTTTGTTCTTAGGCCTGAGGCCTATCGTGATTCATGCATACACAACCTGGGACCAAGAAAACCCTCTAAAGCCTCAAGAACGTCTAACCAAGAAAGCATGAGTGAAACTCAAAAGTAGCTCAGAAAGACTGATCAATATCCATGAGTTGAAGAATTTTTATATGAGCAATAGGATCATTGTGGTCTTAAAAGAGAACTAACTAGTGTGAACACACAGAAGCAATTAAGAAGGTTTAAGGATGGATTTAATTTTTGTGAACTCCATTAGAGATAGAGAAAGACTGTCAACAGGCAAGAAATACATGTAATTGGAATTAGTTTGGCTGTCACAGGTATATCTATATTTTCTGAGCAGCCAATCAGCCAATATGTGATCATGATTAAGTTTAATTTAACTGAAATTTGGAGTTGAGGACTTTCAAAACCATGCTTGAGTAAGTAAGATACAAGATCGAGTTCACAAAGTTGAATGATTGAATAATAATAGGAGAGAAAAATTAGAACAAAGTAAAAGAAAGGGAATATGTTTAATATCAAAAAACTACAGCTTGCTTTATTTTGTGAAGAAAACTCTGTTTTCTTCTAATATATTGTGATATTTATTTCCAGTTTTATTGCTTTAAATTTTTTTTTATTATTTTGGCTATATCAAGTAATGGTCAGTGATAGCAGCGACATAGTTTTATTCAACAGTATGTTTAGATACTACAATTTGTTTTTACATCAGTTCTTTAACCCTGTTTTAAGTATGCCATTACCTATTATTCCTTTATCATGTGCTCTAAAAGGAAAACACAATGTCATCAAATCTCAGGATTATAATTTTTTAGAGCTCTATACCTTGAGCTTAAAACCAATCTCCTAAATCACATAAACAAGAATTTTATGAAATCTCTTGGGAATCCCCATTTAAATTACAATTATGTGCAATGGAGGCATAATAATTTGTTCCAAAAAGTCAAAATTAGAAATAATTTCTTATACTGGCTTCTTTAAGAAAAGTGGAAAAATTAATAAGCACATAAGGTCTCAGAAAATAGTTTTTTATTTTTATTATTTACATTTTCTAGCATAACTTGGTAAACTTTTGTTATGAGCTTCTGTTCCCCCTGGCTCCCCCTGCTTTCTCCCATTCCTCTTTCCCTACAGGCAAGCTCCTATTCCCCTGCCCTCTCCCATTCCCCACCCTATGGGTAACCTCCTGCCCTCCCACATTCCCCAACTCCTCCACCCTATGGGCCTTCCTAGCCTGTTTCCATGCTCCCCAGAATTCAAAGAGGCATGGAAAGTCCCAAGTTTCACAAAACCCCCAATTTCTAAGTAAATAAATAGTGGTGGGAAACTCACCGAGGCTTACTCAGTAGATGAACAATGGTGGAAAAACTCACAGAGGCTTGAGGCTTGATTAATTACTGTTGTATAACCATAACCATTGTAATTGAAGATGTATCCACTGATATAAGCATAACCATTCTGATATGAGATGTACCCATTCACAACCAAGCTGTAATTCTGCTAATGGCAACTTTGCTCGTCCACCTCCTCCTTAGGCCCTTAGGCTACTGCAGAGAAAAAAAGGTATAAAAGACAAAAAACCCTGCACTTCAGGGTGCTTGTCTCAGAACAATGGCCCTCTGTGCAGGTGTGAATAAATCACCAATTAATAGCATCTGAGTGGGTCCGAGTTTATTTTTTAATAACCCCAAGGTTATTTCACTTTCAGTGCAATAAATTTTATTTGCACCAAATATTATCAGAAGCAACGGGACAGTTTTTTTTAAATATTCACACTGTAAACACATATTATAGTTGCAAAAGGAAATACCTAAAAGTATTAAAGAAAATAGTCTCCTTTCCACCTTAATAGCTCAGCTTCTCTAGACCTCAGAGATGCCCCTGATTTGTTTCCCCCACTTTTCTTAATGACTTCTCTGAAGTAGAACCCAAATCAGTTTTCTGAAATTGGTTGACTTCAGGAAGAATCATTGTTTTCATTTCTGTGGTTGTGATTTAAAAATGTATATAATAAATTTCTTATAGTTTTATTTCATGAGAAGCTTATGTAATTTAAATTCCACAAGTGAACCCATGAACAAAC
>CAUYQV010142709.1:0-35329 GCA_963574575.1 Galagoides demidoff
TTTTATCAAACTATTTTCTTTCTAAATAGTTCATGAAACTTATAGTACTTAATATTAACTCATATGAATAAGAATCACTATAAGAATAAGTCACATGAGAATTAGGGGTGGAAAGAGAGGATTAACTTTTCATTTTATTGGGTAATACTTTTTTTTGCTATTTGTCTGAATGTTTTTTATTTTTAAAAGCAGAACTCAAGTCTGATCACTATACCCTAATACCTATTTGTTGAATCAGTAAACTATATTACTCTGTCATTTATTTATTTAGTTATTTTTTTGAGAAAGAGTCTCACTGTGTTGCCCTGGGTAGAGTGCCATAGCATCACAGCTCACAGCAACCTCAAACTCTTAGGCTTAAGAGATTCTCTTCCCTCAACCTCCCAAATAGCTGGGACTACAGGCATCTGCCACAATGTCTGGCTATTTTTTGTAGCAGTTGTCATTGTTGTTTAGCTGGACCAGGCTGGGCTTGAACCCGTCAGCCTGGGTGTATGTGGCTGGCACCGTAACCACTGTGCTATGGGTGCTGAGTCTACTCTGTCATTTATACAATGGGATTTCTTGGAGTTATCCCTTTTCCATGGCCTGCATCTTTTCAAGGTCTTTGTTCCCTGCCTAGGCCACCACAGTATTTCTGCCCCTGGTACCCAGTGATGAGGAATGTCTTTCCTCTAGTGTACCTTCCATCAATTCTGAACTTACCACCTCCCCCTCTCCTAGCATAGTAGAGTGCTTCCCTTTTCTTTGCCTAACACCATCAAACACTTTTCTCTTGAGCTTTTCCTAATCCAGTTGGCTCCCTGCTGTCTCCCGACCTGTCCTCTTTTCCTGCTGTGCTCACTGATATACCTAGTGGCTGTGCTCTCCACAGGCAACTTCACATACTCTATTCTCCTCTTTGACAGGCCTCACTTCTGATTGGCTTCAACATTTGTCCAAGAGCCAGTCCCCACTTCACCAACCAATGTGTGACTTGCTCTTTCTTCTCTATGATTTCTTATGAGTTATATTTTCCTTGTTATTGATTGATTGATTGAGAAGGGGTCTTGCTATGCTCTTGCTATGCAAGAGTTCCACACTGAGTTGGAACTCTTGAGTTTAAGCAATCGATCCTCTTGCCTCAGACTCCTGATTAACTGGGACTACAACTGTGTGCCACCATGCCTGGCTCTTGCTTTTTAAACTAACTATTTTTCTATGTGCTTATATATCTGAATTTACAAGTCTATCTATTTCTAACATGTATCTTGACTTCCTAACCTGTGATTTCTCAGCATGTTCCTTGACATCCTATGCCTTACTATGCTAATCTGCAATTGGGTGTAATAATAATTCCCACTTAAAAAGCTTCATGAATATTAAATGTGGGGATACACGCAAAGGACTGAAAACAGGGCCTGGCACAAAGTAAGCCCTCAATAAATATAGATGCAGTATGATTTTTATTCTTTCGTATATCTGTGCATCCATGTATTTGTTTATAGGAGAAAAATATCTCAAGACCCCATTTATATTAAAGCTTCTTAAGGATGAAGGACCTTGTTTTTTTTTTTTTACTTGTTTAGCATCTAGAATGATGATCTATGCTTAGTGAGTACCTGTCTGAAACAGCCTGAAAGCATAGTCAACCTGATGATTAGATTGGTAGTTCTGCTATAGTCGCTATGGAGGGTGTGGTGGGGGGAGTTGGGATTAAATACATCCTGCCTTCTCAGTAGAATAACTCCATTATTTTAAAAAATGGAGATATAATTCACATATCATATTTACTCTTTAAAGTGTACAACTCAGCAGTTTTTAGTGTATTCACAAACCACCAAGGCTATCTTATTTCAGAACATTTTCCTCACTCCCAAAAGAAATACTGTACCTGTTAGCAGTCATTTCCATTCCTCCTGTACCCCAGCCCTTGGTAACCACTAATCTACTCTCCATGTCTATGGATTTGCCAATTCTGGACATTTCATATAAATGTAATCATATAATACGTGGCCTTTTGTGTCTTGCTCTTTTCCTTAGCATGATATTTTCAAGGTTCAACAGGTGGTAGCACGTATCAGTACTTCATTCCTTTTTATGGCCAAATAACTTTCCATCATATGACTAGACCACATTTTATTCATTCATCAGTGGACCTTTGGATTTTTTTCTACTTTTTGGCTATTATGAATACTACCACTATGAACTTTTGTGTACAGGATTTTGTGTGGATATATAGTTCAATACTCTTAAAGGAAACAAAGAAAAGCCAGAAAAATAGCAGTACTAGCAACTAGTTACTAACTCTAAATAGGCTTTGGCTATTGAGGACCTCTCTCTGGCCTTTTGACTTTGACCACCTACTTCCTGGGAGTGAGCAGCATAAATGGGGGAAACAATACTCAAACCACACAGAGACTGGCCTCCCCTCCAAGAGGAATGAAGTGACTTCCCCTGAGGTGCCACGTCCTGTCAACCCCCTACACAGGTCCCACCCATCCATCCCTGGATGGATGCCCAGGTCTATCTTTAGTATTTCATCCCTGGTGAAGCATTGTTACAGTACAGCCAGGCCTGAGAGGTAGGATGATTTAAGTGGTTATCAGCCATTCAAATCTTGGCATGTGTGGTTTTGATAAAGGTTAAACCTTTGGTTTGGTAGTTAAACCTTGAAGGCCTCCAGGAAGGAAAAGAGGGAAATGGGGAGAGGAAAATAGAGAGGAGTCTTGTGCTAAAATTGAACTACTTCATAATTGTAGCAAGGGCTGGCCCTAGAAACCAATTGATAACAGTTATGTAGAATGCTGAGTCATAATTCATTTATGGTTATCATGATGGAAATGTTATTTCTGTCTGTCACATTTCAGGAACACCAATACTATAAGCACGTGTGTAAATACGACTTCATTTGTCCAATGAACAAACGTCCATCCACTTGTTACATACCAGGCTAACATGCCAGGTGATAGAGCAAGTCTATGTTAACTTCAGAGATAATAATACTTGATCCTATTAATTTTAGGGTCACTGAACATGTTGCTCACTTTAGTTTGAGTGGTTGCAGAAGAAATGGTGGTTGCAATGATACTCCTCAGATTGGTAACAGTTCCAAGAAGACACAATGTGAAGCAAGAAGCTCCCTGTCACAATGCAGAGGCTGCCAGCATCTCCTCTGGCAGGTGATGGGCAATTAAGGAAACACTAACATCCTAATGCAAGAGTATATTTGGAGAAGAGTGGATATTTTCCTCTTGACACCCTAATCATTAGGTTGGCTACACTTTCAAGCTGTTTCATATTGGTACTCACTAAGCATAAATTATCATTCTAGGTGGAGGAAAAAAGCATAAAATAATGAATCAAAATATAAAACTTTTACTTTTTTTTTTAAGACAGGGTCATGTTCTGTCACTGGGCCGGAGTATAGTGGTGTGATCATAGTTCACTCTTTAACTCATAGGCCCAAGTGATCCTTCTGCCTCAGCCTCCTGAGTAGCGAGGACCACAGGTGTATGCCACCTTCTTTTTCTTTTTTTTTGAGAGATAGGTTGGCTGGTATCTATCTGTTGCCCAGGCTGGTCTTGAATGTTTGGCCTCAAGTGATCCCCTTACCTTGGCATCCCAAAGTACTGAGATGTCAGGGGAGAACCACTGTACTCAGCCCAATAGCTATGATTCTTTTTTTTTTTTTCTAGAGACAGAGTCCCACTTTGTCACCTTTAGTAGAGTGCTATGGCATCACAGCTCACAGCAACCTCCAGCTTTTGGGCTTAGGTGATTCTCTTTTCTCAGCCTCCCGAGTAGCTGGGACCACAGGCACCTGCCACAATGCCCGACTATTTTTTTGGTGCAGTTCGGCCGGGGGTAGGTTTGAACCTGCCACCCTCGGTATATGGGGCCTCACTGAGCCATAGGCGCTGCCCCCAGTAGCTATGATTCTTAAAGCCAGGTTCTAGGTTTACAGTAACACCCACTCTCAACTAGGTATCTTGTACTGCTTTAGCCCCTCACATCTACTTTTTAGAATTTAAAATGCTAACTTTTGCTATGCTATATAAGAAAAAATGGGAAAACTTCAAGCATTGGGGATTAAATGGTTTTAGGTGATAATCCAAATTCAATCACTTAATTAGTATGTCTTCTTAGCTGAGTTTAAATAACTCCTTATAGGCTCAGTTTCCTCATCTATAAAACAGAGGGTAAAAATATTTACAAGTTTAGAGAGACAGTCGCAAGCAACTTAGCATAGTGCCTGATGTTTAGTAGGTACAAGGTAATTGGCAGTTGTTATTTTTCTCTGATGAGATTGGACACTCTTCAAGGGCAGGGACTCTATTCCCTTTATTTCTACAGTGTCCACAAAAACCTCCATACAGTGCCAGGGACAGAGTAGTCACTTAATAAAGGCCTATTCATGAAAAATGAATCTGAGAGAATAAACACAATGGTAAACTGGAATAAAAAGAAGGCATTTAGCCTGTAGCATGTGCTCTAAAAATAAAAGTTGCATACAGAAAAGCCAAATGAAGGCTATGTCATAATTGTTGTTTCTAAAAGCACACTAGCACATCACGACTCAAGAGTATCCCAGTCCTGCTCAGAGAAAACTGCACGTTCAGATGTGTGTATACACTGCTATCAGCGGTGTTCAGGATTCTTCCGTTTTCCTTCCCTCTTTTCAGGAGGGGTGAGAGTGGTTAGCACATAGAACAGTCTTTTGAACTAATTCCACTAAGAGACCAGAACAATACAGAGTTTACCCTCTTGAATTATCTTCTCATGAGTATGCAAACATCTGACTATTAGACCCTAGCTTAGGTAATGCCTTAGACAATGAAAAAAACTCTTCTCAGAGTTCAACATACGACCTTCTCAAGGACAAGAAGAGACTACATGAGCTGATCTGAATTTTGAAGAGAGTTATTTTTTAGAGTGATAGTAAAGATTTCCTAGAGAATCAAGTCTGCTATTTGTATGAGACCCCACGATGCTTACATTACAGGTTCTTGTTACATCCGGATGGCTATTGAATTAAAGCTGAGGAACAAGTAAATTCCCTGGCACTATGAGTGGTTTTTTTTTTTTGAGACTGAGTCTCACTTTGTTACCCTAGGTTAAAGTGCTGTGGCATCAACCTAGCTTTCAGGAACCTCAAACTCCTGGGATCAACTGATCCTCCTGCCTCAGCCTCCCTGAGGCTGGGACTAAAGATGCCTGCCACAACACTTGGCTAATTTTTCTATTAGTAGAAATGGGGTCTCACTCTTACTCAGGCTAGTCTTGAATGCCTGAGCTCAAGTGATCCTCTAGCCTTGGCCTCCCCAAGTATTAGGATTATAGGCGTGAGCCACCACACCTGGCTAAGTGATAGCTTTTGAAATTAGAACTATTCTAGCTCTTTTACCTAGTAGTTTAATAACTTGACCCCAAACTACTCATAAAATATACTGGTGTGCATATTCATCATGATATTTTTCAGAGTGGGAAACTACACAAATGCCCACCAATATAAGGAAATAAATGCTGGGTGGCACCTATGGCTCAGTAGGTAGGGGGCCGGCCCCATATAGTGGAGGTGGCAGGTTCAAACCTGGCCCCGGCCAAAAACTGCAACAAAAAAGAAAAGAAAAGAAAAAAAAAGAAATGCTAGAATGTCCATATGCTGACATGCTATTAATACATAAATATAATAAATCAGGCCAATATGTTCTGACATGGAAAGAAAATAAGCATTACATATCACTTCAAAGAATCACTTATGAAACAGAAGAGTGTGATCTCTTTAAAAAAAATTATATGTTAGCAAATATATATATCACACACACACACAAAATATCTCAAATAGATACTAAGTTATTAAGTTTTTTTCTGGGGCCTTGGCTTGTGGGGCACTTGTCTATATATATTTCTTTAGTTAGTTTTTTTTTTTTTTAAAGAGACTTGGTCGTTCCAGGCTGGAATGCAGTGGCATAATCATAGCTTACCATTGTAACCTCAAATTCCTGAGCTCAAGTGATCCTCCCAACTCAGCCTCCTGAATAGCTGGGACTGTAGGTACATGCCACCATACCTGACTAATTTTTTAATTTTTTGTAGGGACAATCTTTCTATGTTGCCCAGGCTGGTTTCTTTAATTTTCATTATTTTTACAGAGTATGTACTATTAATAGGCAGAAGAAAATAATTTTTTTAAAAGAATGGATGCTAAAATAGTAATAGCAAATGACTGAAGATTACACAAGCTTCTCTCTTGACAGCCATGATTCAGTGTCCTACCTTTTCCCTGAAATGCTCATTTTTGGAGGCTGCTGCCAAGTAAAGTGTCACAGCCTCACTAACTTCATTGTCATCTCTGGTTAACAGCAGAGCCAAGGTCCTGAGTACTTCCTGCTGGGCGGGGAGGTTGCTAGGAGCAAGGTCACTCATGGTCTGTAGGAGTTTTTCATCTCTTAGTGATTGCAGAGTCTGAACCATGGAAACTAGAGGGTAAGAAGGAAACAGAATTTGTGTTTCAACATACTAAATAACACGCTTGTTAAAAATATAAGTAGGACTCAAGTATACATATATGAAAGTGTATCTATAACAAAAGACCCAAGTATTTATGAAAAATTAGTATATGATAAGGGTGGTATAAATCATATGGGGAAAAAGTGAAGGCAGGGCTCCATCTCATAATGGCTGCAAACACAACTAATATATGAATTAGTTGAATATGAAAATATAGAGTGAAGAAAATATAAGTAAACATTTGTTATAATCTTGCAGCTCCTCTTTTAGTCAAACCTGTCTGGCGAAACTCTGATCCTGAGTAAACCCAAGTCTGCACTGAGGCAACTGAGTCCTGATGGAGAAACCCACTTAGTTGCTTGGAATATATATGGCAGCAGTATTATCAAAATAAGGTTTGGAGTCCGATTTGGACAAATCAGCCACATTCTATGAATAAGGAATATGCTCTAATCCTCTATACAGCATGGGCATCTATTGGTCACAAAAACACTAGGATGAGGGTATATTTGATCAGTACAGATGGGAAAATAAAAGTACAGATGGAAAATTCATGTTCCATCAGTATAGCAGTATCTCTTACACAGTGGATAAATTTGTGATTTATCTAGATTTGTTTTTGCTTTAATTTTCTATTTTCCTTGCTGTGGATATTCTGTCAATCTCACTGTATTATAAATCCCATAGTTTAAAAAAAATGGCCTAGTAAAAAATTGGAGATAGTGATAATATTATGTATTATAACATCTCAATTAAAAAATCATAATAAACAACCTATATTGTTTAACAATCCAATCAAATACTTTAGTATACAGGGATATTAATTTAATAACTTATAAAATTGAATAAAAACACTTGCAAAGACTATTTATTTATTTATTTTTATTTTTGCTTTCAATTTCAGCTGACTTTCACTCATTTTAGTTTGAAGATTTTTTTGTTTTTTTTTTTTTTTTCTTCCTTTAGCAATTCTCTTGCCCTTTGCCTCCCAAGTAGCTGGGATTACAGGTGCCCACCATAACGCCTGGCTTTTTTTTTTTTTTTTGTAGAGAGGAGGTCTCACTCTGGCTCACTCTGGCTCATGCTGGTCTTATGCTGGTCTCAAACTCAGCTGAGCTCAGGTGATCCACCCACCTTGACCTCCCACAGCGCTGGGACAATAGGCGTCAGCCACCATGCCCAGCCTTGCAAAGACTATTTAATAATACAGAATACAATGTCAAATAAAAAATGGGAGATCATATTCTGCAAGGAATAATTACAGTTTTGAAATTAAAAATCCATACCCTTCAACTAAAAGATATGTTCAATTTTAAAAGTAAGAGAATGAGAGATTTGAAGTTTTTTCTTCGTATTTCTCTGATTTCTACATTTTCTATAATAAAGTTCTCTTCTTTCTCTATAAAGTAAAAGAAAAAGACCCTTAAAATGTTAAGGTTTCTCATTGTCATTCCCCATTCCTATCAGTAAATGAGAAGGCTTTCTGGGGACCTCGCTTAGAGATGTTAACTGCCATTGATGTACACTGAATAATGCAGGAATTTTCTCAGAAATTGATTTAGATGCTGATAAATTTACTGTCAAGAAATAAAGAATATAATAATACAAGATCCCAGCGTCTCCCTGCCCACACTTCCTCTTCCTGGTCCTCTGTGTGAGCGCTGCCATTCCTAAGGGTTATGCACAGACTCTCCCACACTCCGTGTTGGTTCAGTGCTGGCTGTGGGAAGATTTTCTGTCTCCACCGTGATGCTAACCAACGCGCTGACCATGTCATCGCTGGGTTTAATGTTCTGGACTGAAGGGCTAAGCCTGGGCACATTGCTCTGTGCCAAGCCCTTTACCCTCATTTCTCCTGGCCCTGTCAACCTGCACTGTCAAGGCTCCGTGGATTTATAGAGCACAAACCTGGGAACCAAACATCTGGCACTCACTGGCTGGCTCCACTCCCAAAGAGGTTTTCATTTGATTCAGGTTCTTATTTTATTTCTAATATCAAAAGGGCCTCATGAAATGGCCAGGAAGGGTTTCATCACTGTACCTTGTGTTGTGCCCATTCTTTTTCTTCCCTGGACATACTGCCCTGAATTAATTTTCCTCCTTTTCCTTCCCACTGTGTCACCTACCTGCCTTCTTTTAAGCCCCATTTCTTCCTATTATTAACAAAAGCCCACCAAAATAAGCAATCTAAAACAGTATTGCCTGTAGGTTTGATCCTACACGTGGCAAATACGTTAATGAAAGAAAGAAATTATAGTGCAGTCTTAAATAATTTGCCAGCTTCCTGTTAATGGTACACCTCTACAGGATGACTGGGGTGCTCTTAGTAAATCCCTGGTTCATTAACAGGAGGCTTACTAATGTTAAAGATCCCGAAGTCATTTATAAACCAGATCTCAGCTCAGCTGTGAACATGAAAAAATAAAAAGGCTACTATCATTAAAAACCATGATTTAAAAAGACCAGAGGTAACTCAGAATTGAAACATCACTGCAGTGTGACAAAAGAACATGACCTACCTTGCCTGGCCAGCTGGCTCAGGTAACTCTCTAGGTCATTCACACCGTGACTGGTAAAGTAGCTGTAATACTGAAAAACAGTGACGACTTCTGAAGATAGGCTGGAGGAAAGCAGAGGCTCGGCCCGGTCCAGGATCTGGGACACCAGGGTTCTAAACACTGTTTAGAAAGGAAGAATACAAAGCAGCTTAAAAAACATGACCTTGTGTTTTTTTTTTTTTTTTTATTGTTGGGGATTCATTGAGGGCACAAGAAACCAGGTTATACTGATTGCATTTGTTAGGTAAAGTCCCTCTTACAATTGTGTCTTGCCCCCAAAAGGTGTGTCACACACCAAGACCCCACCCCCCTCCCTCCTTCAAGAAACATGACCTTTTATTCATTCATACATTCAATAGTTCATTTATTTATCTTTGATTGTGGTATAAGAAAGTGAAGTACATAAAGTGAGCTCTTAAAGTGAGTCTGTGTAACTGCCGTTTAGATCAGATGGAGACGGTGGCCAGCACCCCGCAAGGTTTCCTGTGCCCTTGCCGGTTTATAGCTCCCCATCCTTCCCCGCACCACGGGTAGCTGACACTCTGACTTCTAGTGACATAAATTAGTTTTGCCAGTTCTTGAACTTCACACATACGGAACTACACAGTATGTATGTTTTGTGTCTGGTTCCTTTTACTCAACAACGTATCTGTGAGATTCGTCCAAATTGTTGCTTGTAGGAACAATGTGCTCTTTTCAAAAATTGATTATGGCATTCTCTAAAATATGAATATATTACAATTTATTCATTTGTTGTGGGCATTTGGATTGTTTCCAGTTTTTGTTTCTTGTGAATGAAGTTGCTATGAATCTTCTGGTATGTGTCCTTTCTCTGAACATAGCACTTCTTTCTTTCTCTAGACAGAGTCTCACTTTGTTACCTTCGGTACAGTGCTCTAGCGTCACAGCTCACAACAACCTCAAACTCTTGCCTCAGCCTCCCAAGTAGCTGGGACTACAGGCACCTGCCACAACGCCTGGCTATTTTTTATTGCAGTTGTCACTGTCGTTTAGCTGGTCCAGGCTGCATTTGAGCCCACCAGCCTTGGCGTGTGTGGCTGGTGCCGTAAGCACTGTGTTACGGGCGCCGAGCCCATAGCACTTATTTCTCTTCATATGGTTAGGAGTGGCATTGCTGGAGTGCAGGCCAGATATATTTTGAGCTTTTATAGATTTTGGTTTTCCAAAGTGATTGTGCCATTTGCCACTCAAATCAGTGACACTTTTTTTCTTTAAAGTATACATATAGAAATAGCAGTACACAGAAATGTAGTGTTTTTAAAAGTCACTGCTGATATTCTGAATTAAAACATGCTCAACAGCTAGCTTTCTTTCCTTGAATCTAACTGAGGAGATGATGTTTGCCCTGGAGAGGACACCATTTTTTCAGGGCTGGCCTTTTGTGTGCTCCCCCCAGCCCCATTCTCTGTCTGTGGGGGGAAGGGAGGGGACCCCACCTATGAACATACTCATACCAAAGGACAGAAACTCTGCTGCTGTCTTGTACCTGGGTCTGCAAGTCCTGGGTATTCTTTGTTGACAGTTCTGGCAAAGCTGGCCTCCAGCTGCTTAATCACCCTGTCCGCTGAGCTGTGGTAGACCCCAGCTGGGCTGCAGCACTTGGTCCAGAACGACAGCAAAGACAACTTTTTGTGAAACTCCGGTATGGCTGGAAAAGAAGAACAACCCCATCCCAGGACACAGGTGTTAAAGGAAGCAGATGGAGACGTGCAGCAGGATGTGGGACAGGGAGGATGATTTGGGGCCTTTGTGGGTTTTTTCCCCCACGATACTTGTGGTTTTCTGTTGGAACCATCTCCTCGGTGGTTGGCAGATGGTCAACTGAGGACTCATCCTGACCGAAGAGCAAAGAAAATGGAGGGAAAGCAAGGTGGTTTGCTTTCAGTGGTAAGAAACGCAGCAGCTCTACCCTTGGGAGGCATCCCAGTCGTCTCATCTCCTGTAGCTTTATAGGAAAACTTGTATAGGATCAGGGATTTGAACTTCAGCAGGTGGCCAGAGGGGTCTTCACACTGCTGAGGTGGCTCTCAGACTGGAGTGACTGGACAGCGTGGTCGCAGGTAGCACGGGATTAACATTGTGACAGTGAGGAGGGGCGTGGAGAGAAGGGGACACAAGTCACTTGCAGCCTGAGTGTCCTGCCCTTTGATAGGCCTCGCAGAGACCCACCAAGGTCACTTGCTTCTACTAAGAATGGATGCAGGAGGCAGAATTGTATAGGAAGAAGATAAAGGGAGATGAAGGCTTAATTAGAGGTTACCTAGAAGACCTTATTTCCACTGAATATCTGATGTAAAAAAAGACAAAGTCTTGTCTTTACAAAAGTGCCCTGTAGTGTCAGACCATACAAATTCAAAAGTGTTTTCCCCAGATCAAGTTTTCTTTTTTTTTTTGAGACAGTCTCACTATGTCACCCTCGGTAGAGTGCCAGGGAATCTACAGCTCACAGCAACCTCAAACTCTTGGGCTTAAGCAATTCTCTTGCCTCAGCCTCCAAAGTAGCTGGGACTACAGGCACCTGCCACAATGCCCAGCTTTTTTTTGTTGCAGTTGTCATTGTTGTTTAGCAAGCCCGGCTGGGATTCGAACCTGCCAGCCCTGGTATATATGGCCGGCACCCTAGCCACTGAGTGATAGGTGCCAAGCCCCACATCAAATTTTCTATTTAAAATTCTCAGAACCAGGGACTCTGCTGGAGGTCTGGGACTCTGTACATTTCTACCTCATCCTAGCAAGGTTTGGAAGCATCCTCCATTTGACCATCACTATAGGAGCTGTCATAACCAGCTCCATGGCATAAGAACAGTTCTGACCATCTGCCCCTAAAGAGAATCACACCAGCAGAAAGTCTGTGAAGCTCTATGAGGTGGACACTTTCTATTTCTGTGTCTGACTTCGGGAGGCAGAGGCCTTATAGAAAAAACTATTAAGAAAGCAGTTGTAGGTTTGGTACCTGTGGCTCAAGTGGCTAAAGTGCCAGCTATATACACCTGAGCTGGCGGGTTCGAATCTAGCCCAGGCTGCCAAACAACAATGGCTGCAACCAAAAAATAGCTGGGTGTTGTGGTGGGTGCCTGTGGTCCCAGCTACTTGGGAGGTGGAGGCAGGAGACTTGCTTGAGTCCAGGAGTTGGAGGTTGCTGTGAGCTGTGATGCCACGGCACTATAAAGAAAGAAAGAAAGAAAGCAGCTGTAGCTGTAGTGGTGCGTGGTTGTAGTCCCAACCATGCAAGAGGATTACATGAGCCTAGGAGTTCAATGAGACTGGCCTGGGCAATATAGCAAGATCCCTGACTCTAATATACCTCTGTGTGTGTGTATATGTATACAGAGTGGACATAAAGTTTGTGTACAATTTAAATGGTCAGCTAATTTAAGTTGCACACAAACATGTCCACCTTGTATATCTATACACAGAGGGTGACAAAAAATTTATGTGCATTTTAAGCAAGGAAAGAAAGGTGTTACATTAGTAATACTCAAGTCACCTTTGACTTCTGCAATTATAAGAGGTGCTCAGTGTGACTTGTATTCATCTTTTGTTATGTGTATATACTGAGTATTACAATTTTCATGCAGTTTTTTCCTTTTTTAACATGTATATATTTTTGGCATCCTCTGTGTGTGTGTGTGCATGTGTGTGTATACTATATGTACGTATGTGTATATATATATATGCACAAAAATAAATAGCTATTTGTCTTCTGTTTTGATTCAGAAGGCTGAACTGTGCTGTTAACAAGCACAACTAGTATAGAGGCCTTACTCTAGTCTAGTGGTTCTCAACCTTCCTAATGCCGTGACCCTTTAATGCAGTTACTCATGTTGTGGTAACCCCCAACCATAAAATTATTTTTGTTGCTACTTCATAACTGTAATTTTGCTACGTTATGAATCGTAATGTAAATATCTGCTGTAAATATCTGATATGCAGGATGGTCTTAGGCAACCCCTGTGAAGAGGTCATTCGACCCCCAAAGGTGGTCGAAAGAACCGCTGCTCTAGTCCCTGACCTAAAAATGCTTTTCTGTTTTTCTGACAACACAGTGAACAGTTCCAGGCAACAGACCGGGCTGGCAGTGTCATCCTTTACATGTACGTTGGTGTAATTGGCAGATACTTACCTTCCACGACAGAACTGATATTTCCTATGTTCTCATCACTGACCGCTGAGAGTTTCTCCATCACTTGGATCTGCCTAGAAAGTTTCTCTAAGAGATTTCTTGCCACAAATGGGGTTTTGCTTGAGAAAACAATTTGCTGATAAAACAAACAAAACCATGGTTTTAATTATGTTGTTGTCAATAGAACTTTCCCCACCCAGCCTTCCCGCCTGTGGCGATGACACGAAACAAACTCCTACAGTGTTTTTATTCCAGCTTCACGATGTTCCTCATTCCATGGCAGTTACAACATCTAATGAAATCAGACATGTTTTAGTTTGTAATTTTTTCATGCCTGCATGAATTTTGGAATTTTCTCAGTAGTAGAGCAGCGACATTGCTGTGTAGCTGTTTTCCCTTATATGTAAATCTGATCCCCCCTCTTTGAAACCTGAAGGGCAGATTTAGGCTGTGTCTTGATGTATAAACAGAAAAAGACTTATTTTATTTTAGTATTTATTTATTTTTTTTGAGATAGAGTCTTACTTTGTCCCCCTGGGTAGAGTGCCATGGCGTCACAGCTCACAACAACCTCAAACTCCTGGGCTCAAGTAAGCCTCTTGCCTTAGCCTCCTGATTCCTGATGAGTAGCTGGGATTATAGGTGCCACAACACCTGGATATTTTAAGAGACAGGATCTTGCTCTAGCTCAGGCTGGTCTCGAACTCCCAAGCTCAGGCAATCAACCTGCCTTGGCCTCCCAGAGGGCTAGGATTATAGGCATAGATTGCTTGAGTTCAGGAGTTGAAGACGAGCCTGAGCTAGAATGAGGCCTTGTCTCTACTAAAAATAGAAAAACTAGCTGGGTGTTGTGGCAAATGCCTGCAATCCCAGCTACTCAGGAGGCTGAGGCAAGAGGATTGCTTGAGCACAGGAGTTTGAGGTTGCTCTGAGTTATGATGCCATAGCACTCAACTCAGGGCAACAGAGTAAGACTCTGTCTTAAAAAACAAAAAACAAAGAAGAACAACAAAATTTCTTAAATTACTCTCATCTACTACCAAATTAGTCAAAAATGAGAGCTAGCCACCTTCCACCTACTACCTTTTAAGGTCGGGAGAGCTAGATTTTAAGTTGAAAATCCCAGAGTTTTTGAGTTATCTCAAATCAAAGCAAAACTGTTCTCTTAGTCCTGAATTCTTACTTCCCTGGCAAACCCAAAAGACGAAAGCATACTTTCTTGTATGTAAACAACCTGGATTCTCAAACACAGATGTCGTCTCTGATCCTACCTGAACAAGCTGGGTGCAGTACTGCAGGTGCCTGACAATGGTGATGTCCAGGCTCTCGTTTCCTGTGGTCAGTGGGAGGGGGCTTCCTGCCACACTGGTCCCAACTCCTGTGTCTTCGGTCAGCGCTTCACTAAGGTGCCCCCTGGCTTCTGGGTGAACTGACCTATAACTGTTGAAGCAGGAAGGTGGGCAAAACATTAGCTATTTCTGTGTACAAACTGCAGGTCCACTCAACACGGATTATGTCAGGCCCTCAGGGCTCCTGCTGGAAATGGTGTTTCACTTCCCTACCTCAAAAAATAGAGATACCTTTCCAAAATGACTTAATTCAGCCTGCTTGCCAATTTACCTAGTGTTACAAGACCATGCAAACAAATTGCAGAATTCTCTGCTTCTCACGCACAACGAACCATTCATGAAGTAGTTCGCCAAGAAAGCTGTGACTGTGCCCTCAGTTTGCTTTTGTTGCACTTTCCTGCTCTGTTGACAGAGTGATCTGCCAAATTTTCTGGGATTAAACTGTCCTCTGTATTTGTGGTTTCCCAAGGGCAATACCATTAAGAACTAATCTGTCAGGGCGTTTTCCTGGCCTCAGATCAATTGCTACTTGAAGAACAGAAAAAGGAAAGCTGCCAAGAAAAGAGACTGTTCTATCTGGACAAAAGTTAAAAGGACTGTATGAATATTTATTTAGAGGCAGGAGAGGTTCTGCCTCTCCTGTTTTATTTAAATCCTACTGTTGGACTGCCTAAAGTTATACCATAATGGGCATTTACATTTAAAAAAGTTGATGCATATATTTCCTAATATTATTCTTAAATCTGTGTGCGAGGGAGGGAGAGATTTGTAGTCTCATTTCACACGACTAGCAGGCATGGTAACGAGCAGTCCTGGCACACAGCTAGATGGGATAGGGCAGCTTTTGGCTTCTAGCCTCCCACGGCCCAGCGTCTACAATTTAAAAAGATCATTCACCAGAGTTTAGAGGCTGTGAATGCTCTATTTGATTCCCATTTTCCTTCAAAGGGAAAACACCCAGCTTGTGTGCTGGCAGTCAACACATATTTTAAAAAGACAGACACATACGCTTTTCCCTAATACCTCTGATGTCACAGACTACAACTGACTTAGAGCCATGCAATAGCAATGTTCTGTAAAATGTATCAAAGCTGTGGTATTTTTGCTGTGCACATGTTTCTTGCCTCAAGAAGAGAAAGAGTTTAAATGGATGCCTGACCTGGCTGTATCACGTAATGGCTTAAGTTAACAAGTATACAGAACAGTTTTGGGCCAAGAATCACTTCTCAGGCTCAAGCCAGCTAGAAAAATTTCAGTGTAGAATGCGGAAGTATAATGTAAGCATTACATTCACTTAATAAATTTTCTTTGTTAAATTATCCATTTGTTTAAGGGGTAAATTCTAGTTTTCATTCCCCCCCCCACCCCGGTTCTATTTTGGAAGAGGAAACCCTCTAGGAACAACACAAACTAAAAACAATAACATCTCTCACAGAGAATTTGTGAAGGATGCATCGTCGTGACTGCTGCAATGTGAAAGAAAACCTGTTTATGTCACATTGTGCCAACGGTAAAGATGGGTGCATGCTATGCTTTCCTTTGGGAAAGTGTGTGTATGTTCATTTGAACCAACTGATGGGGGTGAGTATGTTTCATTGTGCTTGTTTTGTTTCATCTGTAATCACAAAATGGCCTCCAGGTTTTAGCTCTAAAAGTGTGATTTGACTACCCAAGGATGCCTGATGGAGATGGTGACAATATTTCACCTTCAGCACCCCCTACCAAGGAGGTCACATGCTTCACCTAGAGGGCTGTAGAGGCCGTGGCAGTCATCATCATCGCTTCTTACATTCTAGGAAAATATGCACTGTGGGACTCACGCCTGGCTTTGACATGTGCATTGATGAGCTTAATCTCATGCAAAGACTCACTGGGCTGAAGCACCAAGAAACAGGGGAAGGGATAAGGAAAGCAAAACTCCACAAAACAAAGACTGAGGAGAACTAGGTCCAAATTTACATCCAGTAGGAGTTCTCAGAAACACTGCATACCCACTTAATTAATTAATTAGTTAATTAATTAATTTTTTGTTTAGCAGGCCTGGGCCGGGTTAGAACCCACGAGCCCTGGGGCATGTGGCCGGCGCCCTCACCACTGAGCTATGGGCACCCAGCCCACCCAGTTAATTTAGCATTGATTACATGGGGTCCAGATGTAGACATTGAACCCTATAAGATAGATGCATAAACACAAATACAAAAATGTCCCTTTCCTTTACAAGGAACAAAAGAAGCTTATTTTCCTTTAAGCAATTCCTTTAGAAATTGTTCTTGACGGCATCAAAGCCAGTTGGTCACTCACACAGGGAGGCTGCTCTTCCCTGGAGATGCATACTCTGTCCCCTCTGATAGTAACAAGGAACTACTGGACCAGCTATGACAGGAGAAGTATGAGCAGACGCTAACTTCAAACTTACCTATTTTTCTCCGTCTCCGTGTCTGAAAAGACTGAGTCAGCACCTCCTCCAACATTACAAACCTCATCACCATCCTCTTCCTCCTCGTCAAAATCAGAAGTGTTCAGGAAATCAAAGCTTTCTAAAGCACTTTCAACTGTAAGACTTAAACTGGAGGACCTGCTGCGGCTGACTGCTGGCTTGCACTGCAAAGGTAGAAGGCACCGGGGAGAACGTCAACACATTCGGCAGGAGGACGAGCACGCACCACACACGGTTGCAAAGGCAAGAGTTTCTTTTTTTTTTTCCAAGCTTTTATTTATTTCTTTATTTTTTGGCATTAAAAAAGGCATTTAAAAAATCTTTATATCCAAGGGGAGGGGGGAAGTACAATCAGGGAGAAAATGGCACAATATCTGGGATTTGTTTCAAAACAATCCAGAGGGAAGTAGGTAGAAAAATAGATGGAACGAGATTGGCCACAAAGTGATCACTGTGCGGGTTAAGGGATGGGCACCTTTGGATCCATTAGGGGAGGTTTTCTCCTTCTGTTTAAAATTTTTACAACAGAAAGTTAAGTGGAAACCACAAAGCCTTGAGATATTTCCTCTGCTTACTGCTCATCCTTAAATAAAAGACCAACAGGGCTGGTACTAGCCAGCCTCTAATCCCAAGTGGCAACGTCGTCAGTGTCCCAAGACAGGTGCTAGCTATCTGAGGCACCTGCTTAAAGGATGAACAGAAGAAATCACAGAAGAGGAAAACGGCTCAAATTTACCTCGCCCAGGTGTTCTAGGTAAGAAGTCCTACATTTTAATGTTATATTCACAGCTTGTAATTTTTCCTTTCGGTATCAAGGAAAAAAATGAATGGTTTGACATGACAAGAAGTAGCCCTACTTTCTCTGGAGTTCTGTGTTGAAAGGAACAAGGTCCATCACTTCTGACCAGGCCCTGGAATTACGAGAGCAAACCCCTTCTATGGCCCCGAGCACTCTATAACGCCGGGCATAAGCCGAAACTTTAGAAACAGAACAATGTCAACTGCTATGGGCACAGAGGAAAGAGATGTATTTCCAAGTATTCAAGAGGTTGCTGGGGCAGATTGAACGGGACAAGTCCTGCAAGAAAGAAGCACTAAATGTCCTCCATCCGGTTAGGTGGCACTCCTTGCTGACTTCTTAATACAAGGTAGGAAGGGCCTCGTGGGGATTTGTCTCTGACACTCAAGATGGCACAAAAGCACATGGGAAAACGTCTTTCAGTCTTTTAAATCACAGTTGTGTCATTCACCCTCAGTGATCTCCGTCCAAGAGGCAGCATCATTTAGTTTCTGATCCTCAAGATGTTTAGCATCCTAGGAATGTGAAGGAGGGGGGAAAAAAGAGAGAGCTTTGTCCAGCCGATGCTTTAATTCTGGCTGGATGCAAAGCCATTTGCCCCAGACCTAAACTCTCATGATGTTTTCAACCTCGGGGGAGAGAGGGAGCCAGTCTAGACTTAACCCACTTCTAGGGTCCTCTTTCCTAAGCTACCTATCTGCACGACTTGATCCTGTACAATGTGGGCATGCTTAAAAATTGGTCATAACAAAAATACAGGGTAGTTGGAGATTTTAATAGCATGATAGTTTTGGAACAGCAATAGACCGAAATAACACTCTGGAAAGAAGTCTGTGCCCGCCTGGCCTTTATAAGACTAACAGATGATGTGCTTAGTGTTTCCTGGGGGACTGAGCTACGTGTCCACATCCTAGAGGCCTGGAATGGGAGTTGCCATTACTACTGGCCTTCTTCCTATAAGCCACTCACTTCACATGGGGTCAATTTGTGTCTCCACTCTCTGACGTGAATACCTTTGCCCCCCAAAGCAAAGCTAGTCAACCATGCAGAAAAGATGGATGCTCAGGGGCGTACCAGATAAGCAGCCTCCAGGCTTCAGCCTTGAGCTGATGCTTTTGAACTACACTTTAAAGAGAGCAGATTCAGAGTGCCCTTCCCTGCTTCTTGGAGGCTATTCCCACAGCTGAACTAATCTGTCATGAGCATTTGAGGACCTGGAGACCCAGGGACTGAATTATCATCTGCCTTGGGCACAAATCTCCTCCACAGCTAGGTCAGCATGAATAGAGAGAGATAGGATGGTCAGAAAAGCCTTGGAAATGTAGTTTCAGATGCCTGCGGGAAGGCCACATCTTAAAACTGTCCCACAAAGAGCTGCAACAGCCTTCTGTGGGTTGGTTCTCAGCTTGCCACTGCAAGCTGACTCTCAAGCCTTTTCATAAACCAGGTCCCCTAAAGAATTACTCTTTCAAGAGAAAGATCCAGGCTCTCTTTTATATCAATATAAATCAGAGTGGCAAAGCAATGAATATAAGACGTGATAGTAAGATTAGAGACAAAGATCCAAGCTCTGTCTTCTTGTACAGTTTTCTTTTGCTTTTATTTAACTGGCTGGGTCTCACTTTGTTGCTCAGGCTGGAGCACAGTGGCATGATCATTACTGACTGTCACCCTGAACTCCTGGGCTCAAGTGATCCTCTTGTCACAGCCTCTGGAGTAGCTAAGACTACAGGCATGTGCCACTACACCTGGTTAATATTTAATTTTTTTGTAGAGCTAGGGTCTTGCTATGTTGCTCAGGCTGGTCTTGAACTTTTGGCCTCAAGTGATCCTATAGCCTTGGCCTCCCAGAATGCTGAGATTAGAGGTGTGAGCCATGGTGCTTGGCCATGTGCATTGTTTTTAAAAAATTTAATCTGTATGTCAGGGGAAGACAAATGCCTTCTGATGGAACACTATGAGCTCATTATTAGGATGGCCTGCTTTAGAGGAAATCATCCCTCTCATGCTACCTTCCCTCCTCTGCCTGGGCTATCTGATCACCAAAGATTGAGGCAGATATCTCTGGTGGAGGCTGCAAGAGCAGAATCAATGATTATTTGCTGGTGATCATGCAGAGATTCTGACTTCCTGATTTGGGCCAAATCCAGAAGGGACTCCTTCAAGCAGGCAGTGCGATGTGGGGAAGGAGGGTGGGGCAAGAAGGGGAGAAGGATGCCCTTGGCTCTCACACTGGCGTTCTGACTCCAATCAGGAAAGGGGTGCTCTGCTTTCATTGTACCCTGAGAACGAGTCTACTCAGTGACATCTGTGAGGCTGTGATGATCAAAGTGCAACCACTTCACATTTGGGATTGGAATGATTAACTCGGACTGGAGGAATTCTTTAGAGCTATTAATATAAGTCCTAACCAATGTAGTTAGTAATCTGCTGTCAGGAAAACATAAATTAACATGTACTATTGGCATAAAAATCAATGCTATTTATTTTTCGAGACAGAGTTTCACTCTGTTGCCCTGGTCGAGGGCCGTGGCATGATAGCTCACAGCAATCTCAAACTCATGGGCTCAAGTGAGCCTCTTGCCTCAGCCTCCTGAGTAATTGGGACTATAGGCACTCATTCACCATAACACTTGGCTAGTTTTTTTTTCCCATTTTTAGTAGAGACAGAGTCTCGCTCTTGCTCAGGTTGGTCTCGAATTCCTGAGTTCAAGCAATTCACCCATGTCAGCCTCCCAAAGTGCTAGGATTGCAGGCGTGAGCCATGGAGCTCAGCTTCAAATCAATGCCATTTAAATGATTATCTATTGATCCTGTGATTACACAGGATTTTTTTTAAAAAAAGATATGCTATCTCAAATAGAATGCTGGTTTCGGACACCTCTTTCCAAACCTAATCCAAATTTTCTGAAGATGTACTTACTTTTAGAATATCATCCAAATGCATGACTTCTTGGTTCAGATCCTGAAACTCTTTGTATTGCTCTTTATGTGGTTCTAATGCAAGGAAAAGCCCATTAAAGGCATCCTCTAAGCTTCCATCTAGAAAGGATCTACAGCCTTCAGACTCTCCACTGACAGAGCCCTCAAAGAGCAGCCTCTCTGTGGCCACTGGCACCTCTGCCGAGGTGAGCCTCTTGACCAGCTGCTTTGTGATGTTTCCCTCAAAAGTGTCCAGTTCCACGGGCTTGAGTTCAGAGGCCTCATCAGACTCTCGCAGAAGTGCCTCCGCTACCTCGTTCTCAAGGAACAGGTGCTCAGCCCCAGCGCCTGCAGACTGTCGCCGGCAAGGCTCAGAAGAGGCTGAGGCCCGTTTCCCAAGCTCTTCCCGGTCTTCCCCCTGCAGGTGTGACTTGGGCTCCTGGCCTTCTCCCAAGGAGTTCCTGGAAGAGGGCAAGCTGGTATCATCCCTGCCCTCACTCTGGGGGGACAGGTTGCTGTGGTGAAGCTCTGCAGGGGTGATGGTAATTTCTGGATTGGTTGAGTTGGAGATGAGGGTGCAGTCCCCATTGGGCAGGTCGCTGAAGCTGAGAGAGAGCGGCATTTTCTCTTCGGCTGCCTTTCCATCCTCAAAGATGTCATCAGGCAGGTTTGACTGCGGGTGAAAAGTACTTTGTTATTATATTTGATACAAATGATGCATTGGGTGGGGTTTAATTCCACTCGGGATATAAAGTGACTAAAATGCAAAAGCCAAATCTTCGTAGTATTAGCATTTTATTTCTTGATTTCTATATGTGTGTGTTTGGCTGGCAAAAGAAAACAAGCCATTAAAAACTATTTCCCTTGTTGAATCTAGGTGAAAGTTCATGGTACTATTCTTAGGTTTGACATTTCTCGAAAGAAAAGTCTGGGTGGGTGAGGATGGTGCTTGTTTTCTACATCCCAGGATCTCATAATATTTGGCAGCCATAGTTATGAATAGTACTATGGATTTTTTTCTTTTTAGCATCTATCTTTAAAGACTTTCTAACATTCATGCTGTTTCACTGCAAAGATAGAAATATTTTGTTCTGCTTCAGTTACTTATTTTTTGGAAAATGTCTACCCATAAATCCCAAGCTCTTGAAAATGTTTTATTAATTTAGTAACCAGGCCATATATAATTCAAGGCCAGCAATATATTTACAGGAATAGAAAAAGGCCAATACATTGAACATCTGTCTTCCAGGAGGCAAACCCTGGGGCTCACAGTGGGTCTGGAAACACTGAGTCCCCTGTCCAGCAGACCCACGCTGTGTCCCAGGTGCACACTGTGCTTCATGAAGCAGAACTCCGAAGGAAGGGGTCAGAAATATCCAGGTAACCAAGATCATGGGTTTATTCCGGCTTTACAATTTTGAAGTCAGCTTTCCTTGCACTGTGTATAATGTCTAAATGCCAAATGTTGCTTGGTGAAAATGGTTGTCTAGTTATTTGAGATTAACTCCATCAAAATAGTTCATTTTTCTTGGATTCAGCATTATTGTGTTTTTTTCTCCTGCCTTAGCCTCCTGAGTAGCTGGGACTATAGGCATGCACTACCATGCCTGGCTAATTTTTCTTATTTTGTGTAGAGCACAGGTTTTGCTAGGTTGCCAGACTGTTCTGGAACTCTTGGCCTCAAGCGATCCTCCCACCTCAGCCTCCCAAAATGCTGGGATTCCAGGGGTGAGCCATCCTGCTTGGCCCAGATTAGATTTTTAAAGGAAATGGTAGGTATCAAGCTAATGCCTATTGGAATTATAAATAGTTGATGAATTCTCATAACAGAGCTGGGAATAAGCCTAGCACACAAAAATGCTACAGGAAGTGAAATGGGGTACGAACAGAGAGACAGAGTCTCGGTGTCCTCCTCCAGCTGTGTCCTGGGTCCCATTGCTGCTGGATCTGAGGCCACACGGGCAGGTAGGTCCATCTCAACTGTCTAATCTGGTGGGAAGGTGATTTGCCTTAACTGCAGGACAAGTAAAATGACAAGTCGCTGGGATACTCAAGTAATTTCTGCAAGCTTAGTCTCTTTACCTCTCAGCCTAAGGATGGTTCCTTCTGTTAGTGATTATAAAACTGCCCTCAAAGTCCTGGAGGCAGGGGGTCTTGGTGTTCCTCTTCTTTTCCTCCAGCTTGTTTATTTTACTTTCCTCCCTCCTCTATTTGCACACCCTCCCCCTAAAGCAGTGATTTCAACTGGTGTGCTGCAGCACACAGGTATCCTCCGAGGGGATATTTTAGGTGTGCCTCGGAAATTTTTTTTTATTGTTTGGGATTCATTGAGGGTACAGAGAATTAGGTTACACTGATTGTGGTTGTTAGATAAAATCCCTCTTGTAATTGTGTCCTGCCCCCAAGAGGTGTGCCATATACTGTGAGGCCCCATCCCTCATCCCCCATCCCACCCCGTGTATTAGATCATCTGTTGCTTTTATATTAGAGTCTTGGAAATTTTTAAAGATCATTAATTAAATTATTTTTGAAAGAAGTTCAAAGCACAGCAAGTATATTCTTTATTTTACTCTTTTTTTTTTTTGATCAACATAATTTAATTGTGCTGTGGAAGTTTAACTACAGGTTCAAGTGTGCTGTGAGATAAAAAAGGTTGAAAAACACTGCCCTACAGCTTATGCCTTTAGGAGAGATCCAAGGGGGAGCTGTTGGGGAGAGATAGGGCAAGGCCTAGAGTCCCACTCCCTGCACTTCCTCTGTGGGGGTCCCTCAGGCATCTCCCAGAACCCATGGGTCCTCCAGGTGATCCAGCCCAGCCTCATCTGATATCCTGTTCCTGAGTCTCACAGCAGCCCTGAAGGCGGGGAGGAGGCATTGGTGGGAGGCAGGGGGATTGAATTTGCAAAGTCCTCCTCAACGATGTCTCTCAAGTTCTGATTTCCAAACCTAGCTGCATCTACTTAAGTGGCAAATATTGAGTTAGAATAAATCGAGGCATCCTACCGGAGGAGTGGACTGGCCTATGTTCTGTAAGGGAGGGTAATGTGGAGGGGGGGGCTATCCAGGGAGAGCTGCTGCCCCAGACAGAACTAATCCTGGAGCTCAGCCTTGGGGGAGCGTGAGGCAGAGGCCAGGAGGAAGAGGAGGAGGAGGAAGAAGTGCATCCTAGAAAGAACAATGTCTGCAAAGACATAAGGTCCTGACAGCATGTGTTGTCTTTGGAAGACATTGAGAAGCTCAGAGGGGCCAGAGCAGAAGATGAAGTGTGGAAAGGTGAGAGGTAGGCCTGTGCTGGGCTATGCCTGGATGGGGGCGACCACTCTGAGGACCTTTGTGTTGACCCAGAAGGCTATAGGAAACCATCAAGGTTTTTTCCAATCTTATTTAAATTATGCTACTAAACTTCTACTGACTCTCCCCAAAGCCCTCTAACTTGCAGCATATGAGCATGAATTCTATTTGAAATTCCATTAGAGTTTAGCCTGGTCCTTTCCACCTGCACTTTTTAATTTAGTGAATAAGATACAATTATTATTTACTAGAAGACTTAAGTCCTTTCCTCGCTGAATGTTCAAGATTACTACACTCTGGGAAGAACAGGCTATTCAGTGTATTCTCTGGTGAGAGAATGTGTACATACAGTGTAGGTTACCTGTTATGTTCCTCTGATTTAAGGGTTTCTTTTACCAAGGTATTATAAAATTAACAAACACTACAATAAACTAAGACCGAGAGCCTCTTCAAATAGAAATAACTCTAGTAAAAATTGGTTGAAATCCTTCTGCATTCCTTGAACGCTAGTTTTTGAAAGCCTTAATCTGATTTACCTTCTGAAATAAAATCTTATTTGGCCTTAAGTGTAAATGTAGTTTTTAAAAATGGAAAATCTTGTTACCATGGATATCTTTGCCACAAAGTCACAGCACAAACAGAGATCATTAAAAGAGAAGGTCAAACCACCTCTCTAACAAAGCGGCATGCACGGTCGAGTTGCCCACACCGAGCACAGGACAGCTGTGATCATGACCCCGCGTGCAAGACAGAGAAGACGAAATGAGAGACATGCCGAAATACACAGGCCCCAAGCTGCTGAAGTCAAGCACGCCACACTGGGCAGGCCACACTGGGCAGGCCACACTCACATAAAACTCTAGCACGGCCTTGGGCCTCAGCCTGAGGGAGGGCAGGTCACTGAAAGAGCGGCTGCGATGCAGCTTGGCAAGGAAAGTGTCTTGCAAGGCACTCAAGACAGACAGCCGCCGAGGCTTGTCTGGGGAAGGATGCAGCCACCGCTTCAGAAGTCAAAGCAAGAATCAGGTTACCATGTGCTGTTAGCTGATTAGCAAGCATTTCTGATTAAAATAAGCAGGCCATTATTTACAGCCACTTCTTTAAAAGGCTGGTCTTAGAGAACGTTGGAAAAAGTCTACAAGTTATCATCAAAGCACTACTGGGTTCAGGGAGAGGAAAGACAGAGGAGGCCCCCCCCCACCCCACACTGATGGAATTACGGAGAATCCCTGACACTGTCTGGGAAGCATTTCAAATACTAGGGGCAAGCAGTGGCTCAGGCTCATGGATACTGCTCCAGAAATCACACTGAACTTACAAAGAAGGAGTGGTCTTTGAAGGTGGGCGTCTCCGGGGTCCCCTGGCTATACATGGACATTCTCCTTTGCAGGGCTGCTGTCTTGTTCCCAACGCCTGAGGATGGGGTCGTGTCCTCCACATCAAACGGACTGCAAAACAACAGGGCTCCGTGTGTGTGTGTGTGTTTGTTAAAAATCACCTATTTGGACCACAGGCCAAGGGAGCTCCTCATACTAAAGTAAACAAACTCACACCAGCAGGAACTGGGCTGGTTTCGGCTAAATGGTATGTCAGAAAATAAACTCAGATAAAAGAAAGTAGAACAGAAAACTGAGTCTAGACCCACCCAAGGGAGCCCTGATTATTATCACAGCTTTAAGCATAATTTATCAGTATACCTGGTGTGTCTGTTTCCTCACTGATATTAGAAACATAAGTGTATTAATGCTTGACCAACAAAACAAAATGTTGGAAAAGTCTGTGAAAATTTCTTTGAGCTTTGTAGGACTAAACACTTATAACAACATAAGAGATAAACAGACTATTGTTCAGCTCTAAAGAAAACACTCCAAATAGAATCCCATTCATTTCAGTTGACACAGAGCCTCTTGTGATTGAGAAGAGACCGCCTGCTCACAATGATGCCACTTATCATCACGATATCCAATTCATCCAGCAAGAAGAATGATCTTGCATCTGAGACGTCAATGACCACAGACTGTGAGGAGGGAGGGGCTGGGCAAAGGGCTCTGATCTGATGCTGTTTCAATGACAAAGCAACAGCATCTTTGCTGCTCTCACACCTGACTCTGCATTGTAAAGGAGACTCTGAACTCAACACATCGTATTTACTTGGCTACGTACCAGGGAAACAATACCAAATGTGAGCTACCAGCGTTAACAGCTTATCACAACCTTTCTCACAGGGTGACTTTGGAAAAACACTTTTAAGTTCATTGCTTTGACGAATGATATCTCTTGCCCTTTGGAAATACTTTATTTCAGTAAACAGAGTGTGGAGGAACTAAGAATATTCGTAATTTTCCAGAGCAATGTGCCATATACATATAAGATAAAGTGGGTTAAGCAATCAAAGCATCACAGCAAGGATCAGGAGCTTTCTGAGGGCAAAAATATCTCCTATTGAACAGTTAACTTCTTTCAGATTAGTTTACTTGAGAAGACATATTTCTTTATGTATTTAAATGTAGGGAGAGAAGGAGGCATGATAAAATAATTTAAAATAAAAAGAGAGTGAACTGACCCAGGTTTGTCCAACCCTTGCTTGTGTGCCTATCACCTGGCGAGTCCATTAACAGTTTCTTGTGTCTGAGAGATCCGACACACTGGGTCTGGGGTAGCACCTGAGATTCTGCCTTCCTGACAAGCTCCCGGGTGCTGCTGATGGTCTGTGCCCCAGCTTGAAGTAGCACGAGCCTGTAGCACATATTTTCACACAATGGAGTAAAAAAAAAAGGCAACTTACTACCAGGTGATCTCCAAGTTCAGTTTGATGGTGCCAAGGTCATTGATGTCGACAGCCACCACCTGAGGTCGGGCTGCAAATAATTCTTTGGTCTCACAGGTGACGCTGCCTACCAGGATGTGTGTTGCCAGCCCTTTGAGCTCCGTGACCTAGCAGAGACAGAGAGGGGGGAAAGGCCTCACATCACAGCGGAGGAGAAAGCAGGTACTTTTTCTAGGGTACTTTTTCTTTTTTTCTAAGCCAGTTTTGTCATTTCTTTTAAAATCATATCTGAAATCAGAGGTGGACAGTTCAAAAGCTCGTGCTACATAGACTTTTGTCCACTCTGACATGACAGCAGCTGTCTTGGTGGTGGATCGCAGAGATATCTGCAGGACAGTGGAGTGGCAGGCAGAGATCGCAGGTAAAGTCCCCCACCACAGATCACCCAGCCATGGCCCCGGGAGTGATGACCGAAGGGAATGACAGTACTGTACCTTGATGGAAATGAACCCGACTATCAGGGGCAGGAAAACTGTTTCTTCTCCGTCCCAGCTCTGCTTGCCATTTACTTCTATCTTGCCTTTCAGTTTCCACCTCTGCCGGCCGTACTTCATGAAAATCTGTCAGGGAGACATCCAACAGCCCTCATGGTCCACTGACCACCCCCTCGCCCCCAACACCAAGGTCGAAAGGCAAGGACACATGTGACTGCCAGTCTTCGTCTCCAGCCTCTCCCTCTACCCTCTTACTTCTGGGTCTTGGTAGAGATGATGATTGAGAGAGAAAGATTTTTTAAGGGAGTAAGTTCTGCTTCTCTAACACAGACGGGTAGAAGGTTTTCATTAGTAAAAGGTCACCGCTCTGTGCCCTTCTGTTCACTCATGTCAAACAGTTCTCTTGCTTGTTAGTTCTATATCAATAGAGCAGCCATTAGGATTAATTCTCCACATGCCCCATCTCCTTTTGAGAGATAAGAAATCATCAGCTAAAGGCCTGCCGCAGTGTCTCATGCCTGTCTCCGGGAGCTCGAGGCCGGAGTATTGCTTGTGTCCAGGAGTTTGAAACCAGCCTAATCAAGACCCACTGCTACTTAAAATAGAAAAATTAGCTGGGCTAATTCCAACTATATGGGAGGCTGAGGCAGGAGAATCGCCTGATCCCAGAAGTTTGAGGTTGCTGTGAGCTGTGACACCATGGCTGTCTAGTCTGGGGCAACAGAATGAGACTCTGTCTCAAAAAAAGTCAAAAAACCAGAAGAACAAACAAACAAAAAAAATTTACTAAAAACTACTTAGCAGCCAGAAGCAAGGAAGGGAGATATCCTTCCTCTGAATTAGGGAGATGGGGCTGGACAAGGACTTCTTATTCAACCTACTCTGGGATGAAGGTGTGCAGTCTCCCTGGGGGCAGACAGCTTTAATGTTCTCCCCTCCCAAGAGATACGATTATAGGAGGTTTTGATGGAGACAGTCAGATGAAGTTATCATATAAGTTCCTTTTTGAAGGAGGAAAAGATCAAAGGCTTTATGGAGTGTATTTTTTATAAAGAAAGATCTAGATGTTGTTATTTTTCACTCATGATTCTGGATTGGAGCTTAAATTAGGGAAAAAAAAACCTACAACAGAATTGGGATACTGGAAAAATATGAACGTAGACTATCAGGTGACATTAGCTAAAGTGCCAATGTCGGGCTCACTGGTGTGGGGGACTGTGCAATCTCACAGGAGAGAATGTCCTTTCTTCTTAGGAGAAGAATTTGGAGATGAAAGGTCAAGTTCTCTGCATCTTGCTGTAAGAAGGTTCAGCAAAGTAACAACAACAATAGTAATAATAATAATAAAGCAAATGTGGCATAGTGTTAAAAAGTGGCGCTGAATTCAGATCAAAGGTATGTGGAAGTCTTATATCACTATCAATCTCCAAACTTTCTCAATGGCTTAAAATGTTTTTCAAAATTCAAAATTAACAAATGAAACAAGACAACTTAAGAAGCAAAATAATGACAACTGGCTCCTGCCCTTCAAGTTCTCAATTCCAACACATGGACCAAGACAATACTCACCTCATACTGATCTCCAGGACAGAGGCGAGCAAAGCCAGCCAGACCTGCAAGCAAGCAATTGGGAAATGAGGTGCAGAAGGCATCACCCCTCCTTATACACCCAAACCTCCAGATACACGTTTAAAAACTCAAGTAAAGTGTCGGACCTTTGTGCAACTCACCCCCTTTGGGGGTCCATCCATGGGGAACAGCTTTTTTTGGAATTCCTTCTATCATAGCTTGAGAGGATACTCTCTGATGGGGTGAGGGAAGAGGTAGATTCCAAGGCAGGGAAGGCTGTGCAAATGGGAGCTGGTGCTCGTGTGCCTTTGGACAACTTACGGTCCAGCCGGATTCCAGGATCCAAAAGATATATTCATTTATTTACCCAATATATCTCCAAGAAAATGAACTGATCTCTTTTTTTTTCTGTCCCAAGAGTTATTATTTTTAAGTACCTCCCAAATGAATTAAGAGTCCTCATTTTCCCTCTGTTTTCCTCATCCTATTACCACCATCTACTGTGGTATGAAATGCCTGAAAATGGATGATCATTTACGCAAAACCAGTGATTAAGAAACCAAGCCAACGACCAAGTGATGATAACCTACACCCCCAAAATGAAGATGTGACTTTTCTTCTACTATACCACCCAGCAAGTCATTTCTAACTGGATGTGCTCAATCTCAGATCCAGGATAATCTCTCTCTGGTGCATCAGCAAAGATAATCTTGTCATACTAGATGGCTACTATCTCGAACATCTCAGGAACCCAGGGTTTGATACGTTTTTTTCCTTTTTTTCTGTAAGTATTTGTTGAAAGCCCACCATATATGAAGGTCTAGGCTAGGCACTAGGGTAATAATTTGGAAATTAAGAAAGATTTTATGGGCCTGGCGCCCACAGCACAGTGGTTACGGGGCCAACCATATACATCCAAGTGGCAGGTTTGAACCTGGCCTAGGCCAGCTAAACAACAATGATAACTGCAACAAAAAATAGTTGGGCTTTGTGGCAGGCACCTGTAGTCCCAGCTACTTGGGAGGCTGAGGCAAGAGATCACTTAAGCCCAAGAGTTTGAGATTGCTGTGAACTGTGACATCACAGCATTCTATTGAGGGCAACATAGTGAGACTCTTTCTCAAAAAAAAAAAAAAAAAGAAAGAAAGAAAGAAAGATTTTATAGATACCTATAACATAGAACACAATATGGTTAAAGCCCACAGGAACAAAACAGACAAAGCTCCTGTGTCCAAGGACCTGCAGACAGTAAGATGGAGCTAAACCCAAGGTTGATTTCTGTCTTATCTACAAGTTAGCCTACTCTAAAGAATTTATTTTACCCCATTTCTTTACCTTTAAAATAGGAATAACAGTGTCCACAGAAACATCTGTAAGCACAACAGATGGCATCTAACACATAGTAGGTGCTTAATACACAGTAATGACTGTATATCCAGGAGTAAGATAATACTGTTTATTGAGCACATATCATCTAATATTCATTAAAGAGGTATCATCCATATAAAAAGACACAGCAAACTGATACAGAGGGGAATAGCAATGGAGAGAGCAAAGGGAGTTCTTTGCATTTTTTCTGTATTATGTATTTCCTTGAGAATATATTACTTCTGTAGTTAAAATTTTTTTTAAAAAGGCTATCTCTTTTAACATAAGATAGTTTCATGGGGGAAAGTAGCATTTGAGTAGCAGAATACCACTGCAATAAAGTGAGGGCGTGGGTGCACAGATACTTCCAGGCTGAGCGAATGGCATGTGAGCATTCAACACTATCTGAATGCCTACTGTGTGCCTCACATGAATAGAGGTGTGGAGAGGAAGGCATGCAAGTTGCACAGGCATAACAAAGGAGAGAACTAAGCTCATCAATAGTCACTTATTAGTGACCCCGGCTTTACTGTATTTATTTATTGTTTATTGAGATAAAATCTCACTCCGTTGTCTGGGTTAGAACATAGTGGTGTCATCACAGCTCACTGCACTTGCCTGCACTTGCAAAGGCCTGCATTCAAGTGATCCTCCTGCCTCAACCTCCTGAGGAGCTGGGACTACAGGTATCTGCCACCACCCAGCTAATTTTTCCATTTCCAGCTTTAATGAGTTGTTTTTGATTTTAGTTACTTGTTAGTTGTTTCTGTACCAATCACAAAGCAAAGCCCTCTACATTCACAGGGACCTAAAGACTCAAAGTTTTAACGAAGGAAATTGAACAAATTGAATAAAAACAGGCCCAAACATCTTTATTACTTTTTAATTTCTTGATGAAAATAACCAATTAAATTTTGTAATAAAAAATCCAATTAAAGAAAAAAAAGCAGGACATAAAACATGTAGAGTATGATCTCAACTACACATATGTATATCCATAAGGAAAAAAGTCTAGAGGAACATACCAAACTGTTAAAATAATCATCACTGGTAGGGTGAGATTATGGAGAAAGTTAAATCTTTGACAGTAAGTTATAATTTTTATTTTTAAAAAATTAAGTATGTATTTTGTAATAAAGAAAAAAGTTATTTAAAAAAACATGCTAATAGGCAGCATATACACATGAAAGGCTGGTTGGATATTTATGATAATTTTAACAAAATTTAATACTGGGCAAAGTGATTATGAGTGATTTTACTTATTGATTCTCAATACTTAAAAAAATGAGAAGCTGGCTCAGTGCTTATACCACAGTAGTTACAGAACCAGCCACATACACCAAGGGTGGCGGGTTTGAACCTGGCCACAGGCCAGCTAAAAACAACAATGACAATTGCAACCAAAAAAAAGTCGGGTGTTGTGGCAGGCACCTGTGGTCCCAGCTGCTTGGGAGGCTGAGGGAAGAGAATCTCTTAAGCCCAAAAGTTTGAGGTTGCTGTGAGCTGTGACACCACGGTACTCTACTGAGGGCGACATGTTGAGACTCTGAACAACAACAAAAAAATAATAATTAAAAAAAAAAGGGAAACTACTACTTTCAAAATGTCAAAACAGAGATTCAGGAAAACACCAACAATCTTTCCCTGATTACCCAGTGATTTCACTGAAGCAGCCTGAGAGGAAATAATTTTGATTAGCTGGCACAAAAGCAGCTCTGTGGTTTTTTTAAAAATTTATTTCTATTGAGACAGAATCTCATTTTGTCACCCTCAGTAGAGTGCTGTGGTGTCATAGCTCATAGCAACCTCAAACTCTTAGGCTCAAGAGATCCTCATGCCTCAGCCTCCCAAGTAGTTTGGACCATAGGTATCCACCAGAATGACCAGCTATATTTTTTAGAGACAGGGGTCTCACTCTTGGCTCAGGTTGGTCTCCGACTCGTAAGCTCAAGCAATCTATCCTCTTTGGCCTCCTAGAGTGCTAAGATTACAGGCATGAGCCACCACGCCTGGCCCAGCTCTATGACTCTTAAGATTCCTTTGCAGACAAAAATATATGATAAACTGAGTCCTTGGTTCCTCAGCATCTTCAAGTTGCCATTTATAATCTTTGAGTTCTGGGTTGTTTTATATTCATTGAAACATGATTTTACACAGTATTTTTTGCTTTCTAAGAATAGCCCAGTTAATAAGTTGTAAGACTCTTGAATGAGCAAATCTGCTTTCCACCTGCCCTGATGGACATTGCCATGGGCAAAATGGCCGCAAAGGTCCAGGGATGCTTTAAAAAAAGCCCCTGCTGTTACAATTATTTGCCAGTAGATGGCAGCAACTCACCAGTTCCTCATACCTTCCTACCCAAGGAGTCAGTCCACCTAGAAACAGCTTTCAGTAATAATTAGAACATAAGCCACTTAAGACTTACTGAAATAAGAACCTTATTAAAGAAGCCTATTTTCACTAATAATTTTCTGAAGCATTTCCCAAAATGGACATGCTAGTAATTCTAATAAAATCCAAATTTGCTTCTTGAAAACCTCTGCAAATTTGTTCAGGATCAATCCATTATCTATCTGTGTAATTATAATGCAATACTGTTTAAAAAGAAACTTATCTGGTGTTGTTGCTAGATAAAGGTGAATAAAGGGGAGAACCCTTTGAAGTTTTTTTCTTCCCCTTCCAAAATTACAGAAATTTTATATCTAAAGACCTTTACCGAATGGGAGAAAGATACTCGGTAGTGATGTTTCTGAGCTTCTCATTCCATGTTGTTAAAGCAACATTTCTTGGAACTAATACAGTGGCATCACCGATCCTCTACTTACAGCAATAGAGTAGCGAGATAGCAACATCTAAAGCAGTTCTGGTGCTGTTGTTAAAGTCTGCTGTGCATGCCACTGTATACGGGCCATACAGTTAGCACTAACAGTGAAGCAAAGACAGTTGTAACCCATCTTTGAGACCTGGTGAGGTCTCTGTCAGGGTCTGGTCTGGGGGCTTGCTGGCACTTTTGCAGCTGGGGAAACCTGAAAATTTTCTCAGCAGTTTTGTAAATACTGTTGGGTGACCTAGAAAACTTTCATTATGACCAATCAACAAACCATCATGGGGGTTACCTCGGAGGGATGGACATGGGGAGGTGGTGGGGGTAAGGAGAGGTTCCCCCCCCTTAGCAAATCTAATCACACTTTTGGGGTGTTTTCCGACAGTGCACTCACATATTACTGATATCACAGCGGCCCACCCTTGCCTCCCTTTGCTCAGACACCAGTCTGCCAGAAGAATGCTCTCTAACATCTTTCCCACTTCTATGATGATCTTCCTTTCCAGGAGTCACACTTTCTATTCTAAGGAAAATAGCCAACTAGCTAAACAGGCAGGGGGTCCTATTATAGGCCTCACTGATTTATTGACCAGACATAAATAATTCAGGTTTACTAGCTCCCTGGTAGTTCTTCCTTCTCCAGAAGCCTGTCCTACCCTAAAGCTGCAGGGGCTAACACAGACTTCTGCATAGACACACTGCCTGGAACTTAATTTGAATAAAGTAATAACACAGAGAAAAAAACCGTTTTCCCTCAGGAACCCCATCTCAACCTCCATCCTGGTTGACGGATCACAGATCTAGTAGTGCTCTGTCTTTAGCCTCGTATTCATGTCTTCATGATCAGTCCCCAACTAATTCTCCATAGCTCTTCTCTCAAAAGCACTTTGGCCACACTGGTCTGTCACTTTGGACCATGCTTTCCCCTCTTTGGTGCATGCTATTCAAGTGACATTCATTTGCTCAGGGCAGTTATTCTAATTTAAAGATTACACTGGGAGCCTTCCTCCTTCCTGCTCCCCTCCTCCCCCGACGGGTGTGTGGCTGCCTTCTCTCCTTCCCCCTCAGGCTTCTGCAGCCATCCGGTCACACTATTGGTCCAGGTGGCCATTCATTTCACTGAATTAGAATGCACTGGCTCACATGCCCATTTTCTCCAGTAGACTGTGTGAAACTCAAGGCCAGGAAGCATTCATCAGGAGCGGCCGAGTGCCTGCCTAGTGCGGGTGCTCAGTAAGCATTTGCTCTGTCCTCATTATCATCACCACCTACTCCCCTCCACACACACACAAGGTTGTTGCCTAGTGTTGGGGATGAGACAAAAAGGGAAGTGTGGAAGGGTGCGGCAGGTGGAAGTTAGGGCTTGCCAAGTCTGAGAGAATTATGAAATTGCCCCAGTTTGCTAATAGGTGTGTTGGGGGGAAGATTTTACCAGAATGAATAACAGATAAGAAAGCAGCTAACTGCAAAGACACAGGATTTCCTGGTTGCAGGAGGGGGTTTCCTTTTTTCTTTCTGTGGGATGAGAAGGATTTCCATGGGGGTGTTACCACCTTCAAAGGCTTCACAGTAGTGAAGTAGTTTCTGAGTTTCTGTGTGAGGTCAGGAAAGTGGAGGTGACACGAGTCGATCAGCAGGATAGGAAAATCCATTTCCTGAGAAACTGAGAGAGCCCTGGAGTTCAGATGGGGCAGCGAAGTGAGAAAACAGAGAGGGGAGACAAGGAAGTGTCGGAACAACAGAAAGATCTGTCTTTTCATTAGGGTAATTTATTACACCCCAGTGTTATGATTTAGCTGGTGTCCAGGCCCCCCAGTGGATGGTAGGGTCCCCAGCATCATCCATCTGGTCACCAGGCCTGAAGCGAAGCTCTAGATCTCATGGGTGGGTGGTCCCTTTCCTCCTGTCCCACTCGCCACCATTCTTTTTTTTTTCTGTATTTTTTTTTTTGGAGACAGAGTCTTTTACTTGTTGCCCTCGGTAGAGTGCCATGGGGTCACACAGCTCATAGCAAACTCTAATTACTGGGCTTAGGTGATTCTCTTGCCTCAGCCTCCTAAGTAGCTGGGACTACAGGCACCCAGCACATTGCCCAGCTATTTTTTGTTGCAATTTGGCTGGGGCCAAGTTCGAACCCGTCATCCTCAGTATAGGCACCCTACTCACTGAGCCACAGGCACCACTCGCAGACAGACCATTCTTTCAGCAACAGTTTATAGTATCTACTCAGTTCTGTTAGAATCTCCCTCAAAATGTGGGCTGGAGGTGGAAATGCATTAGGGGCATGAGCATTGGAATTTTGTTCCAAGTCTGAC
>CAUYQV010142712.1:0-25463 GCA_963574575.1 Galagoides demidoff
CTGTGGTCCCAGCTACTTGGGAGGCTGAGGCAGGAGACTCGCTTGAGCCCAGGAGTTGGAGGTTGCTATGAGCTGTGATGCCATGGTACTCTACCCAGGGGGATAGCTTGAGGCTCCGTCTCAAAAAAAAAAAAAAAAAAAAGAAGGCTGGATGTGGGGGTACCGAGCAGATAGATACCCCACTGCCTTGGCCTGGCTGGTGCCTGGCCCCCTCCCCATTTTTCCTTGCAAAGTCTGCATGTCATTTCAGTGAGTGCCATTCACTGTTTGGATTTGCTGAGGGCATCTCTGGTCTCCACAGCAAGGATCCCCCCAGAAACACCTGTGCCTGACGTCAGTGCAGTTAGGGTGGGCTAAGGGATGGGGAGACAAGGATTTAATTTCAGTGATGCCACGTGTCTTGTCTTTTAGATAAAAACCCCAACTAATCTCTTCCACATCCCAGTGCAGTGATTTGGCTTTTCCTGTCTGACTATTTTTGGGGTCTTTTCACTTTGATGCTTAGTGCTGTTACTAATCTTCCTTGCAAAATTTGGCTTCATTTCTGCTTCTCTAACAGCAAAAATCCACAGATAACACCCACCAACAAGGTAGGATGGGGCCTTCCTTCCCAACTTAAAAAACATAGTCAATGAAAAACATAAAAGAATTCAAATAACCCACAGCTGTATCACTTAGAATATTCCCATGAACTTTTATTAATGAATACGGTTCCATTTGCTTTTGGATTTAGAGGGAGAGCCATCCAGATTGATTTAATGCAGGCAGGGCCTTGGATGAGATAACTTCTCAAGGTCTTCCTGACCCTACTATCGGAGGAGGAGATACATAACGTATATTTTATTTAAATATACATCACATATATTTTAAACAGCTCTATAGAGATATGTGATTCATGAATTGTACAATCCACGCATTTAAAACATATAATTGAATGACTGTTCGTATGTTTGCATTTTCGTGAAACTGTCATCACAATCAATCTTAAAACGCTTTCATCGCGTAAAGAAGAAATTCTGTACCCCTATTTCAAAAAAAAACCCAAAAAACCCAGGTCTCTGGAATCAGCCTGGAATCCACGCCCTGCAGGGCTGGTGTTGGCTTTGCAGATTGCTAGTGACCTCTGGTGGCGAATGGCCAGAACTACAAGCAGTGGCTAAACTTTCCCAGTGAGACTGAGGTTTGCAGGGCCTGGGATCAGAGCGCAAGGGGAAGCCATCATACCAATTCTACACATACTAAAAACTGTACATCGATACCGAAGACTATTCAATAAAAGACATTCTTACCTTCATAATGGCCTGGAAGCTCATATGCAAATTGAAATTGTAAGACTTCTTAGAATTCCACATCAAACGTGGCAACAGGAAGATGGTAAGTCTCGTGTTAGCCTCGCTCTTCCCGGCCCTGCCCCGCTGCGTACTTCCAGGGACCCGTGTGTTACCTGCAGACAGCCCTGCCCCCCTGCATACTTCAGGGAACCTGTGTGCTGCGTGCAGACATCCCAGTCCGTCAGGCTAAGACCCAGCTACCCACCTGCAAGGCCCACTCCTTCCTTCCCACACACTCACTGAACTGGATGTAATGACATGGTTGAGAGGATTATGCAGCCTCAGATGCAGTCTTGGAACCATTTGTGTTGATAATCCTGGGTTCCAGGTAGCCTGAGCATTGCCGAGCAGGTGCTGGTGGTGGAGGCTTTGGAAGAGGGGTTAGTTGGCCATTCTGCTTCTGTCTGCCCTGGTTTAGCACAGACAGTCCCCTATCCTGGGAAACACTTCTTCAAGATGCTGAAAGCTCTGCTTATTGGTCTTGCATCAGAAACTAAAGGAAAAGAGCAAACTCTATATGGAAGCCCCCGAAATAGAGGCTAAGAGTATGCTGTTTTTGCTGTCAAATGAATATGATATTTAAAAAAAATTATTAAAGGGCAGCACCTGTAGCTCAAAG
The DNA here is from genome assembly GCA_963574575.1 of Galagoides demidoff. Lineage (NCBI taxonomy): Eukaryota > Metazoa > Chordata > Mammalia > Primates > Galagidae > Galagoides > Galagoides demidoff. The sequence goes on from CAUYQV010142712.1 coordinate 1,951, forward strand.
GAGTAGGGTACCAGCCCCATATACCGGTGGTGGCAGGTTCAAACCCAGCCCCGGCCAAAAACGGCAAAAAATAGATAAAAATTTGTTAAAAGTATGTGTTCTGAAAAGATGGTATTCAGGTCCATAGACTGCACTCCAGGATCCAGAAGGCCAGGTGTGGACCTGAGGTCACAGGTTCCCACCCCGTCTCCCAAAGTCCTGTCACTGCGCCCCCATCCCCACCCTCTGCCATTGCTGGTGCTACAGCTGGGGTCTGCAGTTCTCAGTAAGGGCTCACCCACCAGGCTTCACTCTGAGTGATGCAGCTAGCGCGTACAGCATGGGTGCCCTGTAATCACAAGCACTCACAGCCTGCCTTTGTCTCTGTCTGTGCTCTATCGAGATAGTATGAATTTAGTTTTTCATCCTGTGGATATTTGTAATCGTGTTTTCTCAACTCTTTCTAAAAAAATTTAGATAATTAAAATGCGGACAATCAAGTGTCATCTGTTTAATAAGTCCCACTGTTAATGACAAATTATTGTCACTGTTAACAATCCGATTATTACGTTTAAAGAACAGAAAAGTATTTCAGAACATAACCTATTCCACATAGATGTTTATCTTTATATTTTGATGACCAAGGAATCATCAAAATATAAAAAATTTTTCATGGTATAGCTGCTTCCCTGGTTGTTTTCCTAAAAGGTTGGCCAAACCTAAGGGCAAATCCCTGTGGCTCCAGGAATCCTTGCCTTCTGAGGAGAGACGGGCCAGAGTGGGGTCTCAGAACCTACTGCGAATGATTTCCAACACGGATTGCAGGTACCTTCAGGAAGGAAGAGAGCTGTTTAGAGCAATTAAAGGCGAATGCATAATAGAATTTGGTTTGATAGTCATATAGCTGCCACCGAAGCATGTGGTCCAATAGATTTGTGAGTTTACAAAGGAAATTACTTTGCAAAAAAAATTCATTTATTTTTGATGATGCTTACACTCAAGAACTCGGTTTTTTAATGTTACCGGGTAGCAGATGCTAAGCTGCAAAAATTAACTAGAGAACGCGTTTCAGAAACAGTAATATCCGACTCCGTTATTAAGTTTACTGTTTAGCGAACAGAGGAAGAGACGTGTCTCTCTTCCATGAGCAAAGCAAATAGGACATCTGTGCACAAGAAAACGCAAGACAGAATTGGGCGGGTGAAATTCATTGCTGTGGGAGGAATAACTGACTCGTAGGTAAGGAAGTTCTGTATTCCAGATCTTAAGTGGAATAGACTGTCGTCGTTTTTAAGAATTGCTTTTCTTTTTTATCTCCTTTTCCCCTTTCTGTCTCTTTAGTCTTTATCTCCCCTCCCTCCCTCCTTTCCTGCCTTTCCCTTTCTCCATCTTTTTTCCTCTTTCTTTCTCTCGTCCTTCTTTTTTATTCTTTGATTAGTTTTGTTTTGATTCTAATCCTGATTAAGAAACAACGAATTTCAAACGATGCAGAGAGAGGAACGCCGTCCGTGAGCCTCACTGTCATGGCCGAGAGGTGCTTGCATCCCGTTTCCAGGGTCCCATCCACCCAAGTCTACCCCCAGGAATCAGGACAGCATCAGGCCTGTGAGCACCAGGCAGGAGACATCACCTGGTAGCCACGTTATCTAGCTGTTATTTCTTTAATGTTTTTTGTTTGCTTGCCTTGAATATCATCCTGAGTTTTTAACTGAGGTCTCCTTTAAATCAGCAAACTAATCTTAGGTGCACTTGGGTACAGCATTGAGAGGAGCGGTGTCCCTTGTGCCCACAGCGGTTTAGCAGTGGGGACCACAAAGAGGAGGTGAATGCAGCTCGGAGAGGTCAGGGCTCAACAGCTTGTGAGCCCATGGTCCCAACCTCAGAGCCCTGAGTTTTTGTTTTATTGAGGGAGACGATGTCTTTGTTCCATGTGGACCTCAAGGCATAGTCTTTAGTTGCAAACTACATCAGGCTGGTGTCCCCTCCTCCTCTCAGAATCTCTCACCCAGCCCACTGCTGGGACCCCTCCTCGCATCTCTCAGGGACAGCTACCATGTTCAGCATGTTTGATCTCCTCTCCATCAGCATAAAAGGAGGAGTCTTCTTCTGTAATACAGAGTGTCGGGACGGTACGTGAGAAACACTGTAACTTACCTTAATTCTGGTTCTTCTGTAGGAGGCTAGTGATGGTCAATTTTATGTCAACTCGGCTGGGTCACAGCACTTGGATATGTGGTCAAATGTCATTCAGAATATTTCTGTGGAGGGTTTTATTGAATGAGATTAACATTTAAACTGATGGACTCTGAGTTAAGCAGATTGCCCTCCATCATGTAGGCGGGCCTCTTCCAATCAGTTGGACACCTGAACACAACACAGATTGGCCTCCCCTGAGCAGGAAGGAGGGGGGATTTCCATAGCGGGGGCGTGGACTTCAGATTGGAGCTGCCACAGCACCTGTCTGGTCCCCCAGCTCTCCAGTTTGCCAGCCCTCCCTGTAGATTTTGGAACTGTCAGCCTCTGTTATCTGCCTGTCTGTCTGTTTCTGTATATATAAATATATATATATTTTATATATTTTTTATATATATTATACGTATACGCACACACACACAGTCCTCCATACCTGGAGTTCCACATCTGCAGACTCAATCAACCATATATTGAACATATTGGAGGACAAAAGACAGTAAAAAATAAATAAGTAAACAAATTTAACAATACAGTATGACAACTATTTACATAGCATTTGCATTGCATTAGGTATTATAAGTAATCGAGAGAGGATTTAAAGTTTAGAGGAGGATGTGAGCAGTGGTTATAGGCAAACACTATGTTTATTTTTTTTCTGAAGCGCGTACCCTTTGAACCCAGACATTTTGAGAAAACTGTGTGTGTTCCCATCTGTACCAGAAGCTTTCCTTCCACCATCGTACCATAAAGCTGAGGACAGACGCCCCTCGTCCAAGAAATCACACCTAACAGGTGAACTGGGGTCATTTCTTCATTGTCCCTCAGTAGGGAGGAGCACGAGGGCCTGTGTTTCTCTCATTCCTGCCCGAGTGTGAGATGTGAGGACAGCAGGCAGGTGAAACATACTCCAAAGCCTTCGAAGGATGAAACTTCATGTGCGTCTCTTCCTCACCCATTTAACATGTCCGGTTTTCCATTTTGTTCAACATTTATTGGAAATTCCACATCCAGCTCTGTGGTCTGAGTGACTTGGATCTGTTGAAAGTCAGCTGATTACGATTCTGTGGGACGCCTGTTACCGTGAGGGACAAAGGGGGCCTCCGTCTAGTGCAGGTCAAGTTTTAAAACCTGAAGCGACGGAGGGAGCCTATCACGAGTTCTTCACGGCCCTTGTCATTACCGCACATGCCCACGTGATCTCAAGAAGAACCCAGATTCTGGATCCTTTTGCTTACTTATTTGGGGTCATTTTGTCTCATGTCCTTATCAAGTGTGGGGACTGACCCCAGAGCAAATTAAAGGCAAAAACTATATATCTGTGCTCACTTTTATAGATTCAAAATAAACTTTAAGAAACAGGACAAGGACAACAAGTATGTGGTGGAGCCTGGGCCTTTGAGCGGAGGCTCTGACCTCAGCGGTGGGCAGAGAAGCCCAGTGGTCTCCCTTGGCCACTCAGCCAGGAAAAGATTCATTCTCTGTGAGTCAGAAAAGACACACAGACAGAGCCTGGGGGAGTGTCTCTAAGAAGAAGTTTCGGTCCTGTCCTGCCCACCTCCGTCTTCCCCAGGAAGCTCCTGGGTCATGTCTTCTCATCAAGGGCCTCTGAGAGTTGACAGGGTCTGGAATTCTCTTTTCCCTGTGGCGCTGGAGAGTAAAGATGGTTGCTATGGGTTCTAGCCAGACGCTCTCTTATTGTGTCCAAATGCTCCTAGAGGATGGGGGAACCAGTCAAATGTTTTTGCAAGTGGCACGATGGGAACTTGAGGGCCAAAAGGTCTGAAAGTCCTTTCAGATGGGGTGATTCATGTGTCCTCCACTTGACTGGTGCCCCATGGGGAGGAGGGCTTCTTAGCAGATGTCAGGATGACCAGAGGCTGCCCACAATCAGGTGCTCCCCGGAAGCCGTGACACCATATGAGAGTCTCTGGGTTTTAGAAACAATTCCAGGTATACATGTGTGTGCATGGGGAGGAGGAGAGGACCTCAAGTCCACAGAGTTTATTCTAACTTGGTCTGATTAAAGCTTTCTGATTTTCTACCGTCAGGTTGATTGAGACTTTGAGATAAAAACTAAGTAAAGGCAGTTACGTTCACTTACACACTAAAAGCGCATGGATTTACCGTCACTTCCACTTGGCTTATTCACTCACCAAGGGGGAAATTCATTCATTTTACAAATGCAGACTTTTGGGGTAAGAAGAAATAATCATTCTTCTAAAAACAGAGGACTTACAGTAGACTTTGAGAATCCGTGTGCCGTGTGCAAAAGTCCCATACATTCCCACATCGTCAGATACTTGTTTGCACACTGGCGACGTCCAGGACTTAATTGTCAGCATCTTCTTCCTTCCACCTGACCATGTCCAGCTCCTACAGCAAACCCAACACCCTCAGGAAGAAAAGGGCTGGTCTAGGGCCAAAGGAATCTGCGCTCTGATCTCAGAGGCAGTGCTCAGTAAGAACTTAATAAAGTGAATTTGTTTTTTAAGGAAATCAACAAGGTTATGTGTCCCCAGGCAATTTTATTTATTTTTTTGAATGGTTCTATTACTTGGCAGAAAGAATGGGGAACACCGACTTCTCTGTGGGGTTCTGAGGCATCCAAACTTCTGCTGTTCTGCGGGGATCAGCTAGGAAACGAGGGTGTCTGGCCATGTCAGCTCTCCTTGGTGAACCCGACAGCTCACAACCAGGAGAACATGACTTCTATAGAGCCAAACGTGGAGCAGGCCTGAGTCCTCCTTGGAGGATTCCAGGAGGGACCCTGGTGGCAGTCTCCACCCACCGCCTTCCCTCCCACGGCTGCTCCGCCTTGCTGGGAAGAGGCAGCCTCTTACCCACTCAGCTGAAGGGTGGCCTCTAAGGTTGTGTCCCTGACACTCTTTAGGAACCTCAGAACCGCAGTTCCGCCTGTACCCCTTTCTTCTAAAGCCTGAGGTGGCCCTGGGAGAGGGCTCGGCTTCCGGCTCCTCACTTTGGCTGCAGCCGTGATGAGGTATCTGGTCACCATGGTAATGTGGTAGCTGCGCAGACCTGCCAGGGCCTCCACACACTGGTTGTAGGCTGCCAGTAGCTGTTGGCCTCCCGAGGACAGGACGTGCTCCCTCAGGGCGGGAGCAGCGCGGATTTCTTCTATGAAGGCCTTATGGGAAGGAGGCATGTAGTCTCTCATACTACACAGAAAGTCAGCTGGAAGGAACAACCCAGAGGGACGTCAGGCCCAGGGGAAAGCCTGGGAGAGCCCATGGCTGCTCCAGACACCTGCAAACCGTACTGGTGTCCGTCTGACCCCTGCAAACCGTGCTGGTGTCCGTCTGACCCCTGCAAATCGTGCTGGTGTCTGACCCCTGCAAACCATGCTGGTGTCCTGTCTGTTTTTCTGGAGCCTCTATGTGCAGATTTCGAAAACTCAAATGCATATTTCTGTTACTGGGAGATGGGGAGGAGCAAACATCACCTCAGCGGAACTGCATGTATTCATTATGTGCCAGACGTAAACAAAACACCTTGCAGCGACCCTCCAGGACACAATCCTCAAGCTGATTAGCTAATTACTCCCCGATAATTTTGTCGCCTAAATGCTTTGGCCTGGGGGGACTGTTGGGGAAGGTGAAGCTTACATGGTGTCTAACAAATGAGGAACAGCCAGCTGTTTTAGGAGGAACCTCTTTTTCCTTTTTTTTCATTTTTTTCATTTTTTTAAATTAAATCATAGTTGTGCACATTAATACTATCTTGAAGCCAAGTTGTTTAGACGTCAAATCAATCGGCATTTACAGGAAAATCATTATATGTTTAGCATGATGTATGGTAAATCAGGCATTCACCTCACCAAATGTAAAAATCCATGAAAAGTTATCATAGTTTTAGAGAACTGACTCTCATGGAAGAGGCTGGACTCTAGGACACTATATTTTACTCACTTTTTTTTTTCTAATCCAACTTGAAAGCTCTAAAGTGTGAAGTGCCTGTTATTGCAGCTGTTAAGCCCATCGCTTTGATGCTGGCAGGTAAGGAATCGGGCGATTTCAAGCTTCAGAAACGGTGCACCCCTCTTCTGGTCTAAAGAGATTTGGTAAGAGGTTGCACCGTTTTATAGGAAAAGGCTTTTCCTGTGGGAGCCCAACCATCCCCTGCTGGCTCCGGGCTTATCACCATAATGTCACGGCCTTCAGACTCCAGCTCTCTCCCCCACATTATTTCTTTCTCTCCCCTATTTTGTAACTTTGTCTAAATTACAAAATGACAGCAGACAGCTGGAAATACAGCAATGCTTTAAGATTGGGAAATGAAACCCAAGATCCTGCCGAGATCTGATATTTTGATTTCAACTAACTTGAAGCAATAACATTTGGCGGGCACAGAGTTTTCAGATTGATTTAGAGGCGTGTGGACTTCGTGACATTTTAATTTATACTTGGTTTTATCAGTTGCTAGGAAAACAAAAACAAAAAACTCAGTTCTGCCTCCCTCTCCTCTTGAGGGGAAAACAGTCTGACTTACCACTTTCCTTGCTATGACGAACACCCAGGAACTCGTCGAAGGCGTGAAGCACCGTGCTCTGAGCCGCACTCCCTCCCGTGTACCGCAGAGGCTCCTCGGAGACACCTTCATACACCAGCCCTGCAGGCACTGCTGGGTTATCTTTCCATCTAGACAACAGTAAAAGAGAAAAGAAAGGAGTGGTAGGGGTTAAGAGTACATTTTCTGATATACAAGCTAAGAGTGAGCACCAGAGGGAATATGATTTCAGTGGTAATTTTAGGGCAAGGGATTGGGTGTCCTCATAGAATAAATACGGAAGCAACATCTTAACCCCAGCTTCAGAACATGCCAGAAATTTGCAGCCCTCCTCTCCCTCATTTATAAGATTCTTTCTGCAGTGGCTCACACCTGTAATCTTAGCACTTTGGGAGGCCAAGGCAGGAGGATCTCTTGAGGCCAGAAGTTCAAGACCAGCCCAGGCAACATCGTGAGACCCCCCCCCCATCTCTACAAAGAATTTAAAATTAGCCTGGTGTGGTGGCGGGTGCCTGTAGTAGTAGCTACTCAGGAGGCTGAGGCAGGAAGATTGCTGGAGTCCAGTTCAGGGGTTCAGTGAGCTTTGATGACACCACTGCAGTCTACCCAGGGCAACAGGGTGAGACTCTAACACACACACACACAAAAAAATAAAGAACAAATACTGGGTGGTGCCTGTGGCTCAAAGGAGTAGGGCACCAGCCCCAGCCAAAAAAAAAAAAAAAAAGAAAGAAACATTCAAAAAAGAACAAATACAGACACACAAATACAGAGACACACATACACACACCTGTGCCCTTCCTGAAATGATGACAGTTGTAATAGTTGTCACATTAAACTATCAGTTCTACATATTACCTGAGTTTGTGAGCTGGCCTTTACCTAACACCCTGTCCACAGCAGGTACTGATAAGGGCAGATAACGAGGGTGGGACAGAGAGTGCAGCTTGCCAGGCTGACGTCAGGGGACGCAGAGGCCTGGAACTGGGGCTCTGGCCGTGCCAGACTAAGTGTGAGGTCCCGCCCTGGCCTTCCTTGCCCTCCTTTCCTCTCCTCTGTCTCTCTGATGCCCTTTCTCCACTGTCTTCTCTGGGTCCCCCCGTTGCTGCCACATCTGTCCTGATCATTTCTCTGCGTCTGACGTTTCATAGCATCCTGAAGACTCAGAGGGGGACGTGGGCGGCTCGGCGATGAGAACAGCGGCACCGACAGCACTTTCCGCTTTATCAAGCCCCTTCACGTTCATCTTCTCACGGGCCCTCCCGTAACTAAGTCAGCGCAGGAATTCTTCACCCCATGTCATAGATAAAGAAACAAAGACTCAAAGAAATTAAGTTTCCAGGGTCACATCATCCAAGAGTGATAGAACCATAACTTGAACCCCTAATCTGTGACTTTCTATTTTCATTTTCTCAAAACTCCTTGGGTGGACATCTGTTTTCACTAAGGAAAAGAATCTTTTCCTCTGATGACAGGGAACAAGCTACCTTCTCTGTTATGAGCTTGCCTAACAGGTCTACACTGGAGTTTCACTTTCTTCTGGTAATTTGAAAAGTCATCTTGCTCAAGAGAAGGACACCCCCGCTACACACCTGGGCACAGGCAGACGGTCCTGTGTGCAACCCCCCACCTTGTACCGGTATTGGCCTGAGGCTGGAAATGCCACAGGGAGCGAGCTTGGTTTCTCTGGGGCTATTTTAGGTTGGCTGGTCTGTGGCTTCCTCCAGCTGAACAGCAGAGTGACTTCAGAAGTTGGGGTAGCATCACTGGAAAGAGATGATGTTCCAAGGACAGATTTCTACCCCGAGGTCCCCACAGGCCACCACCTTGCGCTGCATCACCTGTGAGCCTTGGCTTCATTCACCAACCTCTGTGCACCTCCCATCCCTCATCCGAGCAACCCTAGTGTGCCGTGTAAACTAACACACCACCAGCCTGGGGCCAGGAACTTACTAAGCATTCAATACAGGGTAGGCATTTTATTTAGAGTAAACCGAAATCCCTGTTTCCTCCTTTCATTATCTTGAACTTTGTAAAGATTTTTCTGAGTCTCAGTTTCCCCCGTTGTCCTAGAGTGACATGAGCTCCAGAGAGGTTTTGTGAGTTGTTTGATTGTTAGTTTTTATATGTTCTGTTGTCTCACATAAACAAATATGCAAAAAAAATAGGTGGGGTCAAGTGACTGTCACCTTTCGGAGGTGACTGTCAACCAGGGCTCTGACAATATTCTCAGCGAGGAAACATTACAGATGTCACTTCTTTTGGGTGATGGGTGGCCCAGCCTGGGCACACTCGCCCATGTCTCTCTCTGCATCTCGGACCCCTTCACCGGCTCCTCTCTGTCCTGACCACTCTGACCCGCTGGGTTCTGAGTAGGGTCAGCCTTTGGACTCCTCATGACTCTTGCTTCCCGTAGCTAGCCTCATGCATTTAGAAACCAATGATATTCTGGCTATTCACAAATCTTCACCTACAGCTGGACCCATCCCCTATATTTCAGAGGATACATTGAAGCCATACTGAAAGGGACAGAATGCACACCAGCATAACAGTCCAGAAAGATAAAAGAAGTATGTCTCCTTTCAAAGCTTTTACCAGCTCAGTAATTCTAATCTGAGAAGGGAAATTGTGTTTCTCTCAGCAACCCAGTGACTACTCTGGTGTATTCTTAGGCCCAGGCCTCTGTGGAAAAAAAAAAAAAAGGAACTGTTTTCCTTTCAAATCTCTGTAGGCAAGGTTATTTTTAGGCTTTTCCTGTATCATATTTCTAGCAACCCCAAGAAAAGGGGAAGTTTAAACAGAATAAACAAACAAACAAGAAAAGAGATGACATTTTCCCCCCTCAGGGGCTAACGTCGCTGAGAAATTTAATGAAGTGGGAACTAAAGGGACTGTATTTCATCTACACGTGAAATCTCCACTCTCCAAAATAAAAATGATTTTCAAAAAGGAAACAAAAAATAATAAAACAAACAGAGGACACATCAAGGACAGAGGAGCAAATTTCACATTTTTCAAGATGATGGAAATTCTCAGCTATCCAGATGTTTGGGCCGTCTACATTCATGAAAGCATTTAGGGTTTAGTTCTGGCTCCTCAGCAGCATGCAAAACATTTTGACCATCAGAAAGAGCAGGGAGGCATTTACATGTATCACAGATAAAAGTCACTGACCCAGAATTTATATTTTAATAAAAACAAAGTCACCCTCTAGGGCCCATCTCCTCACGAGCCTGCAGGATAGGGTCCATCCTTGTCAGATACTCTGACATAAGGCAGAGCAATAATTCATTTATTCCCTGGAAAGATACAGTGGCTAAGTGGAATTCTAAAAATAACTCCCCATGATTCCCATCTCATCTCCAAGGCTGTTAATATCATGAGACATCACACCTGTCCATAGGATACATTACATGGCACAAGGAACTTTGCAGATGTAATTAAGGTTACTAATCAGTCGGCCTCAACCTTAACATAAAGTTTCTTGTTGGATTGCGTAGGTAAGCTGAATCTGATCACACAGAACCTTTAAAAGCAGAGGGTTTTCTCTGGCTGGTGGGAGAAAGAGAGGTTGAGGGATCCTGAGCACTGGGAGGATGGGAAGGAGCACAGCTGGGATGGAGAAGCTGCTGGGATGGAGAAGCTGTGTGATAAGGAATAAGGGGATCTCTGGATGTTGAGAGCAGCGGCTGTGTGATGGCCAGCAAGGGGAGGGAGCTCAGGGCCAGGACTATGAAAACCCGGATTCTGGCCACACTCCACTGAGTCTTCTTCTTTCTTCCCCACATCTTCAGTGAAGAGCCCGGACAAAAGGACTGGGGCCTCCTGAGACCCAAAACAGAGAACCCCGCTGAGCCTGCTGAGCTTCCAGCCTAAAAGACTTTTTAAAATGTTCAACTTGTGGTTCATAACTTTGTAATCAAACAATGAAAAACTAATACAGATTTAGAGAGTGGAGTGAAGCAAAAAGAGATTTTCCAGGACTGGGTGTCTTCCTTTCCCAGTCTACCTCTAGAATAGCTTGCTATATGGCACCATGAGATTTTCTTAAAATGGCCTTTTTATTTCTAGTCAAATCCTACCACAGGTATACACAGAAAGCCCAGATTCTGAGACGAATGTCCAACTCTGCCTTCAGGCCCTTGCACCCTTCTGTATAGTTCCTTCCCCCACAAACCCGTACCTATGACTCTGGAGTAACTGTTTGGAAAGGTTCTGGCTTCCTCTTTCTACCCTTACAATAGAGATTCCCCGCTCAGGCTGGACTCCCCCTGAAGCATCTCACACTTCAGAACTACCCAAGCTGCAGGAAACACTACACTCCCCATGTGTTGCCACACTGCTCTTCCATGGAATTGGATCCACGGTAGACGTTGTCAGCTGGTGGGTCTCTCACTACCGCCAGACCCAGCCTCAGGCCTTTCTGCTGCTACACGTCAGCCTCCCCCTGGTGAACAGGAGACCACACTAGAGGGTGCCTATTTCACATTTTCACCTCATCCATCCACTGTCTCCACCTTTTACTTTACATCCTTTAAAAAAAAAAAAAAACTTTTTTTAAAGCAAAACAAACAAACAAACAAAAAACCAAACAGGAGATCAGGAAGAGGAGAAAGGACCAGAGGTCACATGTGATGGTAGGGAAGGGAAATTGATGTCATGGAGACATTACTATCTAGGCCTCATATTGAAGATGTTTTGGGGTTTTTCCCCCCTTTCTAAGAAACAAAGAGCCATAGACAGGAATCTGGGTGTGATAAACATACCCCAGGTCACAAAACTCACAGAGGCCCCATTCTAAGAAGAAGAAAGAGCAACCTACAATAGCCGGTATGAGGAAATCCCCTCCCAGAGGGCCCATAGTCTAATGCCCTCACCTTGGCCATCATGTTTCAGCGCCTGAACTTAGGAGGAACACAGACATTCAAGCCGTGGCAGGTAGCTCTTCCAGGAAATCTAAAAGGAAGATTTTATGCTACTGCCCAGCCCTCCACCTGCCTTGATAACAAAGAAACAGTGAATGTAAACGATAGAACTCGCAGGTGACGCACTATGGGTTTTTAATGTCAACAAGATAGAATTCTAAGAAAAGTGAGCACAGATAGGGCTCAGTGGCCTCGGGACAATCAATCTGAGCTTGAATAGTCACCGTCCATGTTGTTCCTCATGCCCATTCCTGACTCTTTCAGCCCACAGTGGGTCCTGGTGATCACTTGGCCAGCAGTGTTCACTGGGTATGCTTCTTACTCTAGAAAGCATCCGTCCGTTGCTCCCCTAATAAATTTGAACAATGCCATAGAGACCTCAAGTATAAAAGCAGTTGCACTGGACTTACCCAGAGAGGAAGATCCGGATGACTGCATAAAATATGTCTGGATCTACGTAATCTGGAGAAGAATCAGAACGTGAACTTTACCACATGCAAAAACAAACAAACAGAAAAAGCAATTCGTTACATGTGCACGGGCCCTGCGGCTCTCCTGGGGCTGCCTCCTCTATCTGATCTGCACGGAGACCCAGAATGAGAGGAGCGGCGAGAGGGAGCTGGAATGTCCTCTCCCGCAGTCCCCCCGCGGCGCTCACAGGACCTCTAAACTGTCCCATGTGCTGCCCTTTCCCACCCTCTCTGTGCTTAATAACAACAACAAAGAGATCAAGGCCATCTTTAAAAATGTAATATTTTAAACAGATGATATTTGAGGGAATGTGGGAGGTGGAGAGCAGAAAACCAGAGAGAATTGCCTCCCTGAAAGCTTTCATAAGAAGGGGAAGTTAAACCCATCAATACCCAAGTGAAGGTCTTTGCGGTCATCCAGGGCACAGGAGTGGACTGTCCCTTGGCTGAGCACTGCCACACCAGGTCAGAGACAAACTACTGAACTCCACATTTAGCTGTGTTCACTAATATGCACAGCTGGTTTTGAAGGGGACCACTGATTCCAAGAGCTTAATTAGCGTGTGTATAAGGAAGCATGCCTTACTAGTCATCCTGCATATGTATCTTTACAATAAACCAGAAAACTTAGAAAATGTAAGTCTGCATAATTTAGAAGTATGTACTGGGTTGTTTGGAAAATACAAGTGAGGACCTGTATTTTCTCATCTCTTTGCCCAGGCAACCAGTGAGACCCATCTCTGCAAAAAAAAAATTAAAAAGAACTAGACCAGGTGTGATGGCTCGTGTCTGTGATCCCAGCACTCTGGGAGGCCAGAGGGAGGCTCTCTTGAGCTCAGGAGTTCCAGACCAGTCTAAGCAAGAATGAGACCCTGTCTCTACCAAAAACAGAAAAAATTAGTTGGGCTGGTGTCATGGCAGGTGCCGGTAGTCCCGGCTACTCAGAAGGATGAGGGGGGAGGATCACCTAAGTCTGGGGCTTTGAGGTTGCTGTGAGTTACTGACACCATGGCACTCTACCTAGGGTGACAGAGTGAGACTGTGTCTAAAAAAAAAACAGCTGAGCATGGTGACACCACCTGTAGCCCCAGCCGCTCAAGACACTTAGGTAGAAGGATTCCTTGAGGCTGGCCTGGGCTTAGCAGAAAAAGACTTTGTCTCTAAAACTAAGTCAGTAAGTAAATAAATGAATAAATAAATGAGGATTTGTATTTTCTCATCTCTTCTTTTTTGTGTTAATTAACTTGAGTTTGTTTGTTTGCTTGTTTTAAGCTTTAATATCAAAAATTGCTGTTGTTTGGTTTACCTAAACAGAAGTCTAAGTGATCTTTGAAGGATTCTCTAATTAATAAGGTGGAAGCCATGCATTTCCCAGGTACAAATTGAGCAGAAACATTTTCTTTTACCAGAAGGAGCTTTTTTTTTTGGCATATTTGAGCTAATTACTGACTACCCGCCCCCATGCAAAAATAATATTTATTATAGAAAATTTAAATTGGAAAAAAAGGAGTGGGCAGTTAAGCAAAATATGTCTATTTTTATGAAAGTGCATGCATGGTATGCAGACGATTTTGCAACCTATTTTTTTTTACTTAGCAACATATCATAAGCATCTTTTCCAGGTCAAAAACATTAACATAATTTTATTATGTGAAATTAGACAAGAATGCAGCGTTAATTACTTTCTGATTGAGTTTAGGCAAAATATGTTCCTTCCACAGAATTAAGTGAACTCATCAGAAGTTCACAGTACAGTTTAGCTCCAGTTTACTCATAAGAAATCTAAACTCACACACACAGCTTGAGTCTTCACTGCCCTTCAGAAAATTCTTAGGGCGGCACCTGTGGCTCAAAGGAGTAGGGCGCTGGCCCCATATGCCGGAGGTGGCGGGTTCAAACCCAGCCCCGGCCAAAAACTGCAAAAAAAAAAGAAAGAAAAAAAGAAAATTCTTATGCCTGTCAATAGGTCAAGCAGAAGCTACAAATCCTGTCGATCTAGAAGGAAATAAAGGCAAAGATTTCAGAGGTTTTCAGAGAGAAAAATATCCTTCTGCTTTCTGAGGAGAAAACTAATTCTTAGGGAACAGGTGCTATCCATACCCTGGCCACCAAGTGCGTCTGACCCTTATCCTCACACCGGAACATCTGAGAACTGGTTGGCCTTCCCACAGATCACAGAGCTTGGACCTAGCTGAGCTTGTAAACTGCCAGTTCAGAAGGAAGTTAGCCACAGCTGCTGTAGACACGTGGTGGTGGAAGTGCCAAGGGCAGCTACGAAGCCGTTTCCTGCTGGGCCCTGCATGCGTGCAAAGGAATCGGAGGCAGAGGGAAGAGGGGTCCAGCCAAGCTCCACTTATCCCACAGAAGAAAACTAAGGACCATACACCAGAGACAGTCACTGGAGAATGCGTGTGATTCCCTGCAGTTTCAAGTATCTGCCATTGTTTTTATAACTTCATTTTTGTTTTTATCGCTGTGCAGAAACTACTTGAAACTTAATGGCATAAAAGCCACCAAGACCTCCTCCTGGTCAGAATCTGGGTAGGACACAGGGAAAATTCTTTGTCTCCACGTCACAATGTCTGGCCCTCAGTTGGAAGACTTGAAGATGGACGGCAACTGAGGATGGGGCATAAAGTCTTCTGCTGATGAGCTAACTTGCCAGGTGGCAACTGCAGCACAGGCATGGGGCTTCTCTGCACGCCCCGCCTCTCTCACACACAGAATGGGGCAGGCCAACTTTTTACGGTATCCAAGGTAGAAGTTGCATCACCTTTTCTACTGTTGCCCCAGAAGTCACCTGCTGCCCTCTGCTTCATTCTGTGGGCTACAAGCACCACACAGATGTGAGCTGGATTTAAAGGGGTGTCCACGCCATGCCCTGGAAGAGCGTGTGACAGGGCACGGGGTGGGTGCTGTTGTAGCCATTTTTGGAAAATTTAGTCTGATACATTCATCTCTTTTATCACATACATGAAGGTGACTAGTAGGGAAACATTTAAAACAAATTACAGTAGAACCTCCCTAGATGACCACCTCTCCACACTCACTACCTCCTTCAATTGACCTAATCTTCATAGACTGACAGGCACCACATGTACCATCTGTACGATAGGCCTAAGTCCTTATGTCAATCACCTCCACATGTTGACCTGTTTGTTACGCTCCCTTGGGCGGTCAACCCACAGAGGCTCTACTGTATGTATGTGTGGGGAAATCTGTCTCTGGGGGAAACAAGAGGGGTGGCCTGGGACCTCCCTAGACCTTCAGCCACCACGCAGGGGCTAATCAGGAGGCTTGGGACAAATGTGCAGTGAGCCACCTGCCTGTGGTGTGCACTGAGACAGGCCGAGAGTCTCTCCTAACCTCCCAGAACCGCCGTCTGTGTCAGCCGCGAGCTCTCGTGATAACTGCACCCTGTCCTGAGTCATCTTCCACCCCAAGTAAGGAAAAGCCAAAACAGGTCTCATCTGGTGTTAGCTTGGCAAAGCCACGAACAAACTTAGGGGACTCGTTTGGCAGGAGAACTACTGCTATGGTGATCAAGGTTCTAAAGTGAAAATCCGAGGAAATGGAGAACATGAAACATACACTATAAGACAGGGAGGTTGGGTAGAAGTAACACATGATCCCGAGTCGTCAGCTGGAAATGTCCTGGTGACGACATATAAATTTGCTCTGAACAAACAGTAAATAAAGGTGATAAAGCCCCCAGCCCCCTCCCATCCTGTTTCCTGGGAACCCCCTCTTTCCCCAACACCTTTCTTTCAGTGAAGCAGGATTTGGGGAAATTGATACCCCATTCTGATTTTCCCTTAACAGGTCAGACCCCTCCCCACACACCTTGCTCACACCCACCAGGCACACGGTCAGATTCCTCTGATAGAGTGGGGTGAAGAGCCTCCCAGGCCCGGAGACTCAGCTGACCACACCTCAATAACAAACACACAGGGGCTCTCCAAACACAAAGGTT
Organism: Galagoides demidoff; assembly: GCA_963574575.1. NCBI lineage: Eukaryota > Metazoa > Chordata > Mammalia > Primates > Galagidae > Galagoides > Galagoides demidoff. The sequence continues at coordinate 18,015 of CAUYQV010142712.1, forward strand.
CATTCCACGACAGGGCACTGCAGTGGGACCACGTGCGCCTTCCACGAGATAAAGGAAGACATAGGTCTTCAAAGGAAAAAATGAGGAAGATACTCGGGAGGCTGAGGCAGGAGAATCACCTAAGCCCAAGAGCTGGAGGTTGCTGTGAGCTGTGACACTACTGCACTCTACCGAGGGTGACAAGGTGAGACTCTGTCTCAAAAAGAGGAAGATTACATCACTTATTAAGATAATTATACTTGGCTACAAAGAACAATAACAAAGGCAATGCCGATTCGAGGGTGGACAGGGCAGTGGCCGGTCCGACATCCTTACAAAAGCGTGTTTTGTGTAAGATTGTGACTGATGGCCGTTGTGCAAGGTTGTGGAGTCTTTTCTGATAGTTTAGTCGTCAGGCACGAGAACCTTCTCTTCTGAGTCCTCCCTGGCTCTATTTGTCAGATTTTATTTATTGGTGTATTTATGTATTTACTTATTTATTTATTTTTGGTGTGGTTTTGTCAAGTGACTTTATTGATTATGACAATAATCACTCACGCTTATCCTGGTCACAGGCTGCCCATTAGCTAAGTCCTCAGGCCAAAGGCGGAAGAGAAAGAAGAACAAACGGGGCAGCCCTGAGTGTGGAGACAAACCCGTCACCCCCGTCCAGTCTTAGAACCTTCTTCCACGCTCAGACAAGGCCTCCACTTGCCGCAGAAGTCTCTGGCCGTGGAAGAGGGGACGCTCTCCTATCACAGGAGACTATAAAGACCGACAGAGCAGTGACAGTAGCTTTGCACGTGGAGCGGTCGCTCTGCGACAACGCCAAGGCCAAGTACAGCGCCTTAGAACAGAGACAGCCCGCCAGCGCCACCTGCCGGCCAGAGGTACTGTCAGCCGCCCAGGAGGCGCCCGGCCGGCCAAGTCCCCAGCCTCGGGCGCCTTCCAGAGCACCCTACATCCTACCGTGCATTTGTCCCAAGGCTGTGGTCATGGCCTGTATGGAGAGTCTCAGTTGCTGCAGGGCGTGGAGCAGGGCGTTCTGGCTGCGCTGCGAGATGGCATTCACGGCCTGAACGAGAGCCTGGGGATGAGATTCCTGCATTCAATTCATGAGCACTCTATTAAAGCCTACTGAGGGGGGTGGGCAGGGAGGGCCACTCCAGACAGCTGACCAGAGCGCCCTGAGAGCATCCTCTGCTAGGCCTATCTGCTGTGGGGTCTGCCTCAGGGCTGACAGCTTGCAGGGCACCTCCCAGACAGACCCCTGCTTGGGTTTTTCTGTGTCTTTCCACTGCCTGCTAATTCTTGTCCCTCTCAAGGCCTGAATTCTTTTATTCTGCCCATTTCTTCTTCATGATTTATTGTACATTATGGTCATTTTTACTTCTGCATCCCCAACCAAGGCATGATCTCTCTGAAGCTCCATCTTCCGTAAGGCCAGACTAGAACTCCCTCTGCCTGGAGCGTCCCTGCCTTAGGAGTCTTATCTGAGCCTCCCATCGAAGCCAACCGTTTGACCCTGTACCTTCCAGTGAACTAGTTACATGAATGAGGATGAAAGTAACCGTACACTTCCACTTCTGATGGTGAAAAAGGTTCAGTAATAATCGAACCAAGAGACCACAAACACTCAGCGTATGCTTCCTGGTGAAGGCGGTGGGCAAAGGATGAATCCACCTTAAATATCTTTTCTTATTGTTGTTGTCAGTCATTGTTATTTAGCAGACCTGGCCGGGTTCAAACCCACCAGCCCTGGTGGAAGTGGCCACCCTAACCACTGAGCTCCAGGCACCGAGCCTCGCCTTAAATATCCTGAGAAGAGGCACGAAGGTGCTGGCTGATCACACTGGCTTTTTTCTTGCCTGGCCTTTATGGTACCTGTCTGATCCATGAAGAAATTCAAATTTGCAACCCCTGAGTCTAGATCACCTCAATGATGCCTTCCAACTCTAAATATTTTTCATTTCATTTTCCCCTTGAGCTTTTTCATAGCAGTTTTCTAGTCCAGGAATAATATAATAAAATGCTTGTGTTTCTCTCTCTCTCTCTTCTCGTTCTGGTTTTTATTTCATTTCTCTGCAGAAGCTCTGCCTGACCCTTCAAATCAGGATTAGGTTTTAGCTGTCTTTTTATGAAACACTACACTTTTCTTTATTACCCCCCTATTACCCTATCATATTCCATTTTCTTTCGCTGGTGAGCTCCTGGAGGGGCTGGGACTATGTCCGTCTTTTTCACTGTGATTTCCCATTACTCAGAACAATACCTGTTTGTTTGGTGGACAAATGGTCAATTCCAAATTTTAAAGGAATTAAGAAAGAGGAGCTAACATTATGGGCTAGAATTTATATCTCTTTTCTCAGACTTGAGCTAAGTAGGACACAGTCTGTGTTCCACTGTTGAGAAGCCTGTGTCAGGGGTAGGACAGTAAAATTCAGACTGATTTCTCATTTAAAAGAATAAAGACAGTGAAATGAGAAGATACCTGAATCCCAGGCGCTGCTGCTTTCTCTACCAAAGCAGTCACCAGTACGAAACCACGAAGGCTCTCTCCCCCAGGAAATGAGATGATGACCTCCAAGTTCCTTGGGAAGGAGATGATCACAGGGTTAGGAGTCTGGAGCAGGTGCTGTGACTACTCACTGACCGGAGGCACTATGCTCCCCTCCCCAGTTAGACAGCGGCCAGGTGGGACTATGAGCAACCCTTTTCCTGTGCACAAGACAGGCTGGCCTGTGAGCATCCACCTTCAGCAGCATCCAGGCAGGAAAGAGAAGAGGTCCCTTCAAATGTATGTTCACCTGACTGGAGAGCTCTCAGAGTCTAACATGGCCATTAAGGTGCTGGACTCAGTTACCTGATTCTTCACAGGACTGCAGAGCCAGTTACGTGACCCATTACAGCCTTCCTGTCAAAAGCCCCAGCTTCAGAGCCAGAGCAACCCCAGGCTATAGCTGAGGCCATGCTCTCTTTTTACAGGTATGAAACTATGGCCCAGAGAAGCAAAGCAGCTTTCCCAGGGCCTTACAGTGGGACTAGGCAGGGAATAGTTCCATGACTCAGGCCAGTGCTCCTCTTAAGATGTGATATGTGAGTGTGTGTGTGCATATAGGTGTATGTGTGTATATATATATATAATTACATATATATAAAAATTTTTATAAATACATATATATATAACTTTTTTAAGCCAAATGTAACAGAGTGGGAGCCGGAAGGCTGTTACAGAGACATTTTTAAATGGTCTTCTGTTGCTTTGCGGATCCAAACAGCAAAACCTACTAACTTTCTAGACCACTTTTGCCTTTAACATTTTAAGCATGAGAAAAGATGAAAAAAAAAACCAAAACCTAGGTTAGGACCTTCGTCGTTCCAGCAGGGTACATTAGCTTGGAAGTGACGTCGGCACCTTCTGTGCCCCCTCTCTGAACTACAGCTTTAATTCTCGACTCCTTTTTTTTGATGAATTTGCTGGCAGGAAAGGTGACGTCTCAGAGGCTCCTTTTGTTCTCCAGGGAAAATGGACCCTAAGGAGACATCTGGTTCAGCTCTGCCTACGAGTTCCACTCCCTGTAACCACAAGATAGTTCAGAGGGATTCTTCTGTACCCACTGACTGCCCTTTCACAGAAGTTACAATGAAATGGGAAATCTTTCAGACCATCAGATCTCAAAAAGTCACAGCAATACGGTGAGGTTTTCTTCTCTAGCATTGCATTTTATTTGTTTTATTACGTACAAATTGGGAAATACAGTGAAGAAATGAACCCCCTAATCCCTCCAAGGCAGAGGCACCACTGTTGGCTTTTTGGACTATTAATTTGGGGCACATTTTCTTTTAGTATTGTTTTTTATGCATTTTACTTAGTCGATCTTCTCCTATATATGATCTGGTATGCTTTCCTCTTTGTTTTATCGTAAACTTTCTAAAGTTAGCACGGATTTTAGAGTGAGTATAGGATTTGTGAGAGCTTACCTGATTTCCAAGGGTCTGGTTCAATTTCAGTTATTGGAAGTCCCCAAGAGAAAGAGAAAGTAGAAGAGCAATTTAGTCGTAAACCAGCTGTGTCTTCTAGGGTCACATGTACACGGCATTGCTCATTCAAGTTTGATGTACCTGCAGACACACTTTGGATGCCAATGGCTATGAGATGACGATGGGCCCCCGTACGATACAGGGGGAGTCAGGTCTCAACTCACAGACCAGCCTCAGAATATCTGGCCTGTAATCGTTAGTTATTCCACCCCTTTTATATCTTTGTGATTATCACAAGCCCACATTTTGGTTCTTGTGATTTTACTCCTACTTATCTTTTACAACTTGCCTTAGATCAGCGGTTCTCAACCTGCGGGTCGTGACCCCTTTGTAACAAGGAAAATACATTGCGGCATTAGGAAGGTTGAGAACCACGGCCTTAGATCAAGTCCTGCCCCCACACCCAGCCTTTCGCTGATGTTTAAAGCCTCCATTGATGTCATTTCTCCGAAATTCTAAAGGGCATGTTGTTTGAGTCACTCTGACATTTCTGTGCTGCTTTATCTTGGTATTTGACTCTGGGCAATACTTTGCTTATGTTTTTTTGCAGTTTTTGGCCGGGGCTGGGTTTGAGCCCTCCATCTCTGGCATATGGGGCTGGCACTGCTCTACTCCTTTGAGCCACAGGCGCCATCCTATTTTTTTTCATTTCTTCATAGCACTTAGCTCTGTGCTAGGAGACTCCAAGAGATAATTACCAAGAAAAATATCTGGGCAGAACCAGGACAGTGTCTCCCTCCCTGGGGTTAAGCTAGCCCTGCACGCTCCCTTCCTACGAAACTAGCTTTTTGTTGTTTTGTTCTCAACTTTACCATCCCCAGACAGCCATTTGCTCCCTAATCTTCCTTTCTTCTCTCTGAATTACAAATCCAACTTATCCAGTGTTCAATGCCCCGACCAGACTTGTCACATGTATTTATTATTTCTTTTTCAGCCAAATTCTGTGCCAGATTCAGCAGTTTTCAATGGTTACCTATTTTGTTGTTAAAGCAGAAATGGTTAATAATTATAGAAAAGATAAACTACCAGGGTTCTGAGATTTTTAGATAGATGAGGTGGCCCCAGCTCACTTCTTCCAAGTGGTATATAAATACATCCCAAAGTCTAAGCTCTCTATTAATTGTTTATTCCTTAAAGCAAATCCCCATAATGTCCTCTCATAAACCCATGGTTATCTTGTATCTCTTGTAATTGCAGAAATAAAACATGGCCTGAGGATTACAATTTTTTTTTTGCAGTTTTTGGCCAGGGCTGGGTTTGAACACACCACCTCCAGCATATGGGGCTGGTGCCCTACTCCTTTGAGACACAGGCGCTGCCGGATTATAATTTTAATACAGTTTTTTCCTTTCTTAAAATATATAGACATTTTTTGGCGCCCTCTATAGTATATGATATATAAAATATATGTTACGTATAATATATATGTTATTATATAGTGATATATGTTACATATGATATATAATATGTGTATTATACATAATATATATGTATTATATTACTATATAATGGTCACACATTGAAGTTCCTACTTTTTACTTGACTTCAATGGAAGGCACATTAGGAAACAAACAATTTGATATAAAGTTTGATTGTGTAGGAACTTGCTTAAAGGTCCCAATGGAACATTCGGATATGATGTGAAAAGCAAACCAGGAAACGTGGTCTGGGCCCAGGTATTCAAAGTATATGGGAGAAGAAACTTCCGTGATATCTGAACTTGAGTTCAAGTTCACCCCTTCTGTAGTATTATAAAAACAGACAATAAACATGAACATCCCTAATAATAACTAACTGAAAAGTCCTGGGTGTTTCCTTTGGGGAAGTCACAAGACGGAATTTCATTCTGTCAAAATTCAAAGCATAGTCTCCCTTCCTTACCCTGCTGGGTTCCTTCTGGCCCAGTTGGCCAGTACCAGGTCTGCGTGCACCAGGATAGGAGGGAGCCCCAAGGTCCTGGAGACTTCCACCAGGGGCAGGGCGAGATTTCTTGGCAGAATCTTTCAGATACAAATACAGACAATTAGCATGTTCTAGAAAAGATTCAGCAGAGGAAATAACCATGATTGTCTTTCATTCCAACAATCCTCTGATAGAGAAACAGCCTGGACCAAGCTGGAGTTACCTGAGTGACCCTCATTCATATGCCAGGAACAGACTTTCCTGTTAACAAACCAGTGGAAAGGCCGGGGGTGGTGGCTCACGCCTGTAATCCTAGTGCTCTGGGAGGCCGAGGTGGGTGGATTGCCCTGAGCTCAGAGGTTCTAGACCAGCCTGAGCTGGAGTGAGCCAGAGACCCTGTCTCTACCAAAAAAAAATCTAGTCATTGTGGCCAGTGTCTTTATTCCCACCTAGTTGGGAGTCTGAGGGCAAGAGAATCAGTAAAGGAAGAAAAGAAAAAAGAAAAAAAGAAAATTTAAAAAAAAAACCTTCAAACTAAGATGATTGAAAGCAAAAAAAAAAAAAAAAAAAAAAAAACCTGTTGGAAATAGCATTTATGAGTCCACAGTGCAAAGGATGTGAAAATTGCAAAGTTGGATGACACACACACCCAGGGTATAAAATAACCTATGAAAACTGGCTCTGCGGAGAAGGGAATTACGGAAAACCTTTAAGACTAAGGAGATGATCAGTGGGGGACAATCTCTCTAGATAGAGATATATAAATAGACCTAGGATTACACGTGCATGTCAGGAGACCCCAGCACCCTGAGAGGCAGGAGGAGGAGAGGAAGGCAGAGTCAGTGAGAGCAGAAGGTCCAGGCTCTGGCCTGGCTTTCCCATTCATCACCCATCTGACTGGGGCAAGGAATTTAACTTCTTTCCCCCTCAGCCGTCTGTAATATGGGCATAGGACAGCCCTGTTTACTTTTTAGGATTAAGACAAGCAACCAAGATAACGGATATACATACCTGTTTAAAATGCTATAAGTTTTGTTGTAGTTTTTTTTTTAATTAAATCATAGCTGTGTACATTAATGCAATCACAGGGCACAGTGTGGTGTTTTCATATACAATTTGAAATACGCTCATCAAACTGGTTAACATAGCTGTCATGTCATTTTCTTAGTTATTAAGACATTCATACTCTGCTTTTAGAAAGATTCACTTGTACCCTTGTAAGATAAACCATAGAGGTGACCCCACCAATCACCTTCCCTCCACCCATCCACCCCCCCCATATTCTAAGGCTATAATTAGGTTATAGCTTTGCTATGAAAGCTATAAATTAGTTTCAAAATAGGGCTGTGTGCATTGGATACTTTTTCTTCCATTCTTGAGATACTTTACTAAGAAGAATGTGTTGTAGTTGTTTTAATGAATTCTCAGAATCTGCCTTCAAATACAGCCCTTCACACATTCTTGGAAGAGAGTGCCAGAGAAAAAGAGATTCAGATGCTAATTCAAGGGAGTAATGTGTATCAGTTT
>CAUYQV010142713.1:0-10855 GCA_963574575.1 Galagoides demidoff
GGGTGCCTGTGGTCCCAGCTTCTTGGGAGGCTGAGGCAGGAGACTCGCTTGAGCCCAGGAGTTGGAGATTGCTGTGAGCTGTGATGCCACAGCACTCTACCCAGGGGGACAGCTTGAGGCTCTGTCTCAAAAAAAAAAAAATTATCTTCAGACTTTATCTTTGATCCATGTGTTATTAGGTAGTGTGCTGCATGATCTTGACACATTTGAGACTTCCCTCTATCTTTTGTTAATGGCATTTAGTTTAACCCCATTGTTTCAGGACATAACTTTGCATCATTTTTATTCTTTTAAATTTAGCACAATTTTTTGATGCTCAGAATATCTTCTATCTTTGTGATTGTTTCATGTGATCTCGAAAAAAGTTGTATTGTACTATAGTTAGATGGAGTACTTTATAAATGTCCATTTGAAATGATAGCCTTGTAGTAATCCATTGTCCAAGCCCAAGACCTATGAGTGGTCTCCACAGATGAAATAGCATAATTGAGTTGTGATGTCACAGGATACACCATAACTTTATCTCTTAAGTCTTTGACAGCAGCTCTAAACTTGTCTGTTCTTCAAGACATATAGTAGTATCTTTTGTTTAACAAGAAGTTCTAATATACCAAAGTAAAATTTTGACCACCAAAAATTAAATAATTTTGAGCTGGTATCTATAATAGTAATGCTCTATATTCCCTGCTGCAATGTATAGTTCTTTCTGATAAGTGGCTGCAGGTCTCTTTGGAAAAAACTAAGACAAAATTATATAGTATATATATGTTTTTTCTCAAAAAAGTCCTGACAACCAGATTTCCTGATCTTGGAACAAAAATATTGATAAGACCTTGCATCACTATTGTTTATGCTACTTCACTCTGGATGCATAGACAAACTTCTTAAGTTATTGTCCTTATAATAATTTTGAGAATTATCTTTACCACCCTTTTTTTGTGATACAGGATGAATATATATTATTTTATTCTCCAAACTCTAAAATGAAATGGTTACACCATTCACGTTTAATGATACGGTTGTGTATTTGTTTTAAGATAACCTTTCAGGAAGCCCTCATACATTTCTCTGTCATTTGCTTTATAAAAAATGATGTAGGATTCATGCTTTAACTTTTCACCTTAAAACAAAAGTCTTGGTCTTTGTTGAAAAGCCTTTCTTCCTTGATAGAAATGTAATTTTAGTTTATCTGCATTGACATTTGAATTTGTATGCATTCATTAAACATTCAGATTGTATAAATAATGCGATGTGATTTTTTAACAAAGGAAGCTTTCATGGATGAATAACTTCTTCACTTGGCATTATGACAGCTACTGAGAGTTGGAAATTTCTGCATTCAAATCATACAGTTTGAAAATATCTTTACCAAAGGAAAGAATAATATAGGATAACATCTTAAAGAGTAGTTTTTAAGTGTTTTCTATAATTCAACAGTTTCGTGTATATAAAATATAGCATATTTTACAACTTTCTGGGAGAGTAGATTTAATGAAAAGACATTGTATTTTTGACCAAAATATTTCATGTTCTGCAAATTTATAATGTCTATACTCTTCTTTGCTCCTAGATCAATTCCCTTTGTGCTCTGAAAAGACAGCTGTCTATCTTCTCAGTGGTGGAGCTCTGAACTATTGTTTATACACTAATTCATGGTGCCATTCTCTTGACCTTTCCTCCTGTGGTTTGTTGCTCAGCACGTGTTATCTACTCGTTTTCTTGACCAGTAACCATAATACACATTTGACCCTGGACCTGTGTATGTTGTACAGAAAGTTTAATAATATACCACAGAATAACATAAATGCTTTATTTTGACTTCATTGGCATGTTGGTGAAAACACAAAGAGTGGCTGTCTCTTCATGGTCTTTGAAAATCTAAAACATAACACAATACTTGATGCATAGTAGGCACACAGTAATTCTTTGCCCAGTGAATAAGAAAAAGAACATGCATGCCAAAAGAAAAAGAAGGAGGAACAACCACAGGAAGTGCAACAGCATTTTACATAGAAAAAGAATATGAGAAGGAGAGAAGATAAAGAGAGAAAGAAGAGCAGGACCACAGAAAACCGCCAGGTAGGTCTGATTTAATGCCTGCACCACAAGGAAGGTAAGGACAAGCAATGAAGAACACAGTGATTAAAGGAAGATCTATTGGGTAGCCAGCGTGTGCCAGGCATTCAAATACATTCAAGGGTTCATAATTAATTTAACATACATTTATTAAGCACCTGCTGTATGTCAGGCACTGGTTTCAGAGCCCTGAGATAAGGACGGAACAAGAGAGATAAAGACTCCTTCCCTCATATAACTTTTCGGTAGAACCTCTGTGAGTTGATGACCCAAAGGACTATAACAACTGGTCAAGATATGCAGGTGGTCAACATAAGGAAATAGGCCTATTGTACTGATTTGTACATGTGGTGCACATCTGGTCTATGAAAATTAGGTCACCTTAAGGAGGTGGTCAGTGTGGGGACGTGGTCAACTTTGGAGGCTCTATTGTATTTAAATAGTGCATAGTAATCATAATAAATAAATAAATTATCCACTATGAAAAAAGTGAAAAGTACTATGGGCAGAAATACAATCACAGAACAGGCTAAAGGAGTCAAGAGTACTCACAGGATACTCAGGAAGGTATCACTGAGAACCTGAGTTCTGAGTAGAGGAGTGGATGGGAGTTAGTCAAGTCTGTCCGGAGGAAGGTCAGTCTAGTCAGAGGAAACTCTGACTGCCGAGATTCTTAGGAAGTAGCTTCTCTGTGGTCCTAGAGGCCTAGCAAGGAAACTGGAAGGGCTAGAGCAGAGAGAGGGAGCAAGGAGGAAAGCACCAAGAGAGTAGGTCTAACTGACAAGTGGGAATGGGATGTCACTTAGGGTGGAATGTTGCTGCCTTCAATCTGAATAAAATTTAGTTACTTTAATCAAAAATAAGAGGAATTGGCTGGTGGGTAGACAAAAGATAGTGTCTTCTAGAGGCAGGGGATTTTGTTGTTGTAGTTTTAGGTGAACAGAGATGTGCTCTGCTTTATAAGTTTCCTAAGGTAACACAACTAGGAAGAGTAAATTAAGGATTGAACCCCAAGTCCGTCTGCCTTCAAACTTATGTTTGTTTTGCTAAACCAAACTTTTCCCTTTGTAACTCTGCCACATTGCTCTGGAGAATTGTTGGAGGGTGACCTTTGTCCTAATGGGAAATATTGTTAATGTATAACTTCCAAATGGACCTCTTAATACTTATAGATAAGACAAGCATTTCTTCTGTTTAAACAGAACCCAGGTGTGAAACTGAGTACTAGTGAGAAGTTATAAGTAAGCAGTCTTTCATAGAGGACTAGTTGTAAACCAGGGAACTTACTTTGGGTCCTCTAATCACAAATGGAATTTAATAAAAATATGACAGCTCACACTCTCCATGGAGGTTACAAGTCCGGAACGCTACTGAAGTCCTTCCAACAGATTGATCTTATTGTGCCTGAGCCCAAGATAGAGGTGCTTAGTCATCTGCATGAGGACGTCCACAACTGCTTCCTATGAAGTTTCTTTCTGGACATGGTTTTCTTAACTTTCTTTTGTTTAAGCTGAGAGATAGAACTTTCTGGAGGAGATTGTCTTTCTTCCTTTAAGGTTAAATAGAATTCACTAGTGAAACCATCTTGGCCCTGTGGTTTCTTTTTCTGAAGTTTTACTTATTCAATTTATTTAAAAGACATAGTCCTATTCAGATTATTACTCCTGTGTTTGTGTTTTCCAGAAATTGGTCCATTTCACTGAAATTATCAAATTTATAACAGAGAGTTGTCTAGAGCAGTTCTTTATTATTCTTTTGATGTTATGTAACCAGTAACAATAATTCCTCTTTCTTTTGTGACATTGGTCACTTGTATATTCTCTCTTTTCTTAGCTTGACTGGCTGTCTTATCAGTTTTATTGAACTTTTTTTTTTTTTGAGATGGAGCCTCAAGCTGTCCCCCTGGGTAGAGTGCCATGGCATCATAGCTCATAGCAACCTCCAACTCCTGGGCTCAAGCAAGTCTCCTGCCTCCGCCTCCCAAGTAGCTGGGACCACAGGTGCCCGCCACAACGCCCGGTCATTTTTTTTTGGTTGCAGCCATCATTGTTGTTTGGCGGGTCCGGGTTGGGGATTCGAACCCTCCACCTTAGGTGTACGTGGCTGGTGCCTTTGCTGATTGAGCCACAGGCGCTGAGCCAGTTTTATTGAACTTTTAAAAGAAATAATTTTTGATACTAAATTTTCTCTGTAACATTTTTAATTTCATTAATTCTTCCCTATATTTATTATTTATTTTCTATTTTTTTTATGCTTAAATTGCTCTTCTTTTTCAAATCTACTGTGGAAGACAAGATTTTAGTGATTTAAAATTTAAAATTTTTATCATTTTCTGAAATATGTATTTAATGCTGTAATTTTTTCTTTCTTTCTTTCTTTCTTTTTTTTCTTGAGATAGAATCTCATTCTGTCACTCTGGGTAGAGTGCAGTGGCATCATAGCTTATAGCAACCTCAAACTTCTGGGCCCAAGAATTTCTCTGGCTTCAGCCTTCCAAGTACTTGGGACTACAGATACACGCAACTCTTGGTTAGTTTTTCTATTTTTACTAGAGACTGAGGTGCTTTTACGCACACTGGTCTTGAACTCCTGAAGTCAGGCAATCCACCCACCTTGGCCTCCCAGAGTGCAGGGATTACAGGTATGATCCACCACATCTGGTCCCTGTAAATTTTTCTTTCACTGCATCCTGTAAATTTTGATTAAGTTCTATTTTCATTTTCACTTTCCATAAGATTTTTAATTTTTCCTTCCTTGAGATTTCATTTTGATTATATATAATTTAATTTCCAGTAATTGGGAATTTCTCAGTAGCTTTCTGTTACTTATTGCTAGTTTAATTTAGGACTGAGAACTCATTTTGTATAATGTCTATGTTTTAAGATTTTTTAAGATATGCTTTTTATCTAGTATATATGCTATCTTGGTCAATATTTCATGTAAGCTTATGAATCTACATTTTATTATTGTTGGGTGGGATATAGCCAGTTCCACAGATATATTAGCTAGCTATCAAGATAATAGCCATTAAAGTATATTTACTAATGTTCTCTTGATGGGGCTTAATAAAGCAAAACTGATGTTTCCATAGTGACTCTTCTGTTGTTTTTTAAAAAACTTCTAATACTAGCCAAGTGCTTACTATCACTTTTTTTTTTTTTTTGACTGACATGTTCTTTCCTTAGGAAATTTGGTTAATCTGTTAACAAATAACTCCTGGTAGCTGTTTCTGTTTATGTAAAACATTTTCTTGTTTCTGATCTGGTTGATTGTGTGAACCATTACGTTTCAACAATGAGTTGATAATATTATTACTTTATTTGCCATATATATGGGTTATCTTATTCCAAATACTAAAAGTATTGCTGATTTTCCAGGTGATAATATATTTTTACTTTATTCCATCTGCCATTTTCCATATTGGACCACCTATATTTAGAATCTTCTAGGAGAAGTAGAGAAAGCTATCCAATATTGATTTAGAATATATTCTGAAGCTCTTGATTTAATGTGGTTTGAAAGTTGTCTTAAATTCTATTTATTCACACTTTCTTTGCTTCCCCATTATATGGGTGAATGTGACCCCGGGGTGGTCAGTAAGTGCTTGTTGCTTGGCTGAAACACAAACATTCATTGCCGTAAAATAAAGATGCCTAGTAGGAGGCAATGGGCTCAAACCTTCTCACCCTAAATGAAATGTTTTTTTTTGACAATTTTGCTTATGAAAGAAGTTAATAATTTTAACAGAAGCTAGAGTAACATTGTTGGCTTTTTCACAGTATGTACAGTATTACTGAAATATGTAAATGTAAAGAAGTCTTATTTTAATAAGTTCTTTTTAAAGGTATTCATGTGCCCTTTTGATAGAAAGAATAAAAATAAAAGATAATTAGGTTGACTGCTATGAAAGAACTCACATTTCTACCCTGGGCTATAGTGAAACATTCTGCCTGAGTTACACAGTTTGATTTATCCAAGAAAATTGCATTTACAGTACTCCTAGAGCAAGGAAGTACAGAAACTAATGTCATGACCTTAAATAAGAATTCTAAATCTAATAAGAGCCTGTTTTAATGTAAGAATGTGATTTAGAGGATGCATTTTAATAGCACTTATTAAACCTAATATATAAGAAAATTTGTACTTGGAATAGGTTGTTGCAGCCTTTGGAAATAGGTAGAGGACCTTGACTTTAAATAAGAATTTTAACATGAAAAGATTTATCAGTTTCTTGATCTTCATGGATTCTCGCCTCGTTGTACATCCTCTGCCCACGGGTTAAGATTCCCATTTGGATGTGAAGCCAGTCAAAAGTTTGGACAATGAAACATCACACTAAATTTGTGATTACTTCCACTCTGGCTCTGATAGCCAGGTTACCTATAACCAGGCACCTGTTTCCTGTATCAGTTTCTTCTCATTGAGGACCTAGCTTGTTCTCTGACCTAGCAGTTCCATTAATATTTTCCAGCTCTTCAGCTTGATTTTGACATAACAAATCTCCAAATGACCGGATTTCTGCTCACAAATTTCTGTCCCTTCTCCTGTTTGATGCTCCTGAATTTTCATTGTCCTTTGCTCATCTTTTCTTAGATAGAAATCTTGGTTCTAGAAATCTTTTCATATGTTTGCTTTTGGTGCTCAGCTGGGTGTTATAATTGAATCTGGGTCCTATTATCCTTAAGAGAGTCTCAGTCATAAGAAAATATAAAGCTGTCTGTTAAAATGGATGGTAATTTCAAGAAGTTGAAGTTTGAATGTATCTTTAGGGAGCCTATTTATTTGTTTTGGAAAACAAAACGATACCCCCTGCATTAAAACAAATAAAGAATTTACAACTTCTGTGGTCCTTTGAGTTATATAAAGGAAAAGTAAATACCCTCTACCAAAATAGATATTTGAAGCTGGAAAGGTATAATAAGTGAAGCTGCTTTGTGTGTTTATTTAGACAGCTAATTAGCTGAGTAGTTTTAGTACTTTCACCTTTAAGGATTGTTTCTTTAAATATATATATATATATATTTTAAAAGTATAGATTTAAAGTGACCTGTTACTTGATTTGCTTTTGAGAAGATAAGCTGTGTGTATTCTTACTATATTGCTCACCATAGGCTGGGAACAAAAATTGCAATGACTCGGGGAAGCAAAGTTTCATTTCTTTCTTTAGCTGTCAGTGAAAGGAGAACCTGTAAAGGATTTGGTTGGCATTTTGTCAATTTGATGTAAACCACATTGCTGGTTCCCTAGATTGAGACTAAATATCACAAAATGCTTTGGTCTTGGGCCATTAAGCTTGGCATAATTTAATTTTTCTGTTGAAATTTTTGTATAGAGGATCCACTTTTCCCTTAAGGAAGTGACCATGCTGATGTCAGTCAATCTGAAAAAAGATTGCTCCCAGCTGTATTGCAAATTCAGAAGGGGTTAGTAAAGGAGGGAAGCTAACAGGGTTAGGTGGTAGTTGCAGCGGCTGCTACTGCTATAGAAGGTTTGTGTCCAAGAGCAGGAATACTTTATAGGAGTGATATCATACGAGCCAGACCAAATAGGAGAGATTTTGAGGGCATTTCTTTACAGGAAGTATTTGCTGGTACAGGTGGTCACAAGCGGTCAGAAATTCTGGAAATCAAAATTCTGGGGCCTGAGCCAATATAATTTAAGTGCCATTTAATAAAAATATGACATTCCTTTGGAGTTATAGCTGATGATACCTGGAAATGTTAGCTATTACCTCTTTATCTGGACTGTTAACCTTAAAGATGTATGCCTCAATGTCAGAGACTTTCTTAACCCTTTTTAAGTGATTAGTTATGGTTAATCAAGTGAAGTTTGATATTTTTACTCTAGCTATCAAGTAATGTTTCAAAATGTTAAAAAAAAAATTAAGTCCACTAGTAAAGTTTAAAGAAATTTTGTACACTGCTATTGCGAGAGGATACCCAGGAAAAGTGAATTCTGGAAGAACAAGGTTTTCTTTTCTTTCTTTTTTTTTTTTTGAGACGGAGCCTCAAGTTGTCCCCCTGGGTAGAGTGCCGTGGCATCACAGCTCACAGCAACCTCCAACCCCTGGGCTCAAGCAAGTCTCCTGCCTCCGCCTCCCAAGTAGCTGGGACCACAGGCGCCCGCCACAACGCCTGGCCATTTTTTGGTTGCAGCCATCATTGTTGTTTGGCGGCCGGGCTGGGGATTCGAACTCGCCACCTTAGGTGTACGTGGCTGGCGCCTTAGCCGCTTGAGCCACAGGTGCCAAGCCAGAACAAGGTTTTCTTACAGAAGACTAAGGACAAACCTGCAAAATCCTCTCCATAGTAACTCAGCTCTAAAACTTAGCTTCCTGGGTCCTTGAAACTACCACTTGCTGCTTGCTTCTGCTTCTGTAAACTCTGTGCATGATTTGACAGCTCCAGTGAGAGGTAATGTGGTAATACCTTTGTCTGTCTACATGTGAGTCCAATAAAAGCACAGGCACAGAGCCCATGGGGAACTCGGCCATTTTGGAGCCTAGTCGGCCATGGCTGCACCAGCCGGAATAAAACCACTTCCTCTTCCATCTGCAGTGTTCAGGTGACTCTGTTTTCTCTCTGCAGGGCCTAGATTCCTAAAACATTATTTGAGATTTTTTTTAAAATCAAATTTGACCATCTAGTATGACTTTGGTTCTATTTAAGAATATTCAGAAATGATTCTTCCTTTGTAAAATTTTCAATGCCACGTTTCAAGAAAACATACTTTTACTCTTTCATGGTCCATGTTACTTTTTTGTACCTTTTTAAACTCCATTTTTATTTGGTGCTATATTATAGCTATTTTTGTTTATATTTTATATATCCTCAAGATATATATTTTGTATCATCTCAAGAACAGAAGCTATACTTTAATTTGGTTCCCCATTTACTCAGAAAGTACTAGTTTTTTGTTCTTATTCTTCTTTCCCTTGAAATTAACATAATGTAGAATCTACATACAGTAAATATTCAATGAATGTTGGTGAAAAGCCAGCAAAAGAAACTACTTTTATTTTTTCAAGCGGCTTGGTATAGCCTCTGTCATTATGTCCTCCATGATCATAATGAAAAGCTGACACCGTGGTGTCTCTTTGTATGTGTGTATTTTCCCTAATTAACAAAAAACACTTTGAAAATATCAATTAGATATGTATCTTTTTTTCTGAATAGATGTTAAGAAACGCAATAATGTGCTTTGAGAATCTTGAAGGAATTACAGACAGCTAGTCTGCTAATTAATAGTGATGAGACAGAAGCAGAATATATTTATTTGTTCCTTTCAAAGAGACCCTAAAGTGATGTGGCAAAGAGTTTTGGCTGATGCTTATGAATACTAAACAGAGAATGAAAATGCGTCTAATTAGCTGTCACCTTGGTGGCCTATGGCTTAGTTGGAGGAAACAGTGATGTGATTCTCAGTGCTCACGAACATCCTGTTGACATTGTGGGAACATTCAGTTTATTCAGAATGAAATACACACTGTCAAAGCCATATCACTACCAACTTTGAAAGGAAGGTGGAAGAAAGAGGGATGTGAATACAAACCAGGACTTTTTAAAACCGAGTAAACTTGTCAGAGTTTTAACTAAAGTTTAGGCTTTCCACAATTATAATATCTTCAAAGTACAAACTGAATAATTTATTTCTTGATATAAAAACCTTGGCCAATTATGTGTATAAAATGTTTCTTTTTTTTGAGGTTGTGAATTCCTTGAGGACAGGAATTGTTGTGTATTTTTTTTCTCTCTCTGAATTCCTGGCATCTATACAATCCCTGGTGAATAATAAATGCTTCATGAATGTTCACTGAAGGAAGTAATAATTTGATATTTCTTTTTTAAAATTTATTTTTCTTACTTGTACATGTGTATATTAGGTTTCCACTTTTGCCTTCACAGAATTAAAAGGGCTAAATTTAATGACAATAACAATGTTTAACATAAGGCCTGAGAACAAAAACCTCATAAAGAACAAATGAAGATAAATACATTCAGAAAAGAAGTCAGACGATTGCTGCAACGAAATATTAAGCAATAATAATAGTATAATGCAAAGAAAGTAACATTCACATTGTCAGATAGAAGTATGTCTATTATAGAATACTTTGATCAGTTAACTTCTTCTTATTTTGTTTTCGTCAAAGTCTCAAAAAAAAGACAACTAATATTTATAAATGAAAGTAACAGATAATTTCAAAAAAACAGATCATGCCAAATCTTATAGATAATAGAAAAAGAAATACTTTAAAATCATTCTCCTTAATCTGGATACACCTGATATTAAAATTGGAGAAATATATATTATTATAAAGGGGAAATTACAAACATATTTCACTTATAAATGAGGATGCAATATGATAAACAACATATTAACATGTTGAATTAAAAATTAATATTTAAGTAATGTACTTTGGTCAAAATTAAATACAATTTATATAAGAATTAGTCACTATTTTCTTTCTTTCTTTTTTTTTCCTTGCCCCCACCCCCTCCCTCCTTCTCTGTCTGGTCTCCCCTTCCTCCATACCCCACCATGTCATTAATTGTCATTAATTGTTTTCATATCAAAGTTGAATACATAGGATTCTCTTAATTCTCCATTCCTGTGATGCTTCACTAAGAATAATGTGTTTCCCCTCCATCCAGGTTACTACAAATGCTATAAAATCTCCATTATTTGATATTTCTTTATTGATCTCTTTCCTCCATTCTTTGCTACCTGCATATAGGTGAAGCATTTTATTGCCAATTCTTTTATTATTATTTTTATTGCT
>CAUYQV010142714.1:0-18265 GCA_963574575.1 Galagoides demidoff
GGGTACAGTGTGGGGTTTTCACATGCAATCCGAAATACTTCCATCAAACTGATCAACACAGCCTTCATGTCATTTTCTCGAGACGCATCTATATTTTTGCATGTGTTGGCAACTTATTTTTTATTGCTGAGTAGTATGCCAATGCATGAAAAGATCACGGTCTGTTGATCCATTCTTATGTAGTTGGTTAGTACTGAAGTCGATTCATAGAAGCTACCATCGTGATAACTTTTAATCACAGAGTAGGCCCTGGGGGTTTGATTTTTAAGCAAGAAATATGAGACAAGTATAATAAAAAATGGGTAAGGGGACAATGTGCATGGACAGGCACAGACTCTCGGAAAAGCTTTCTTCTTTGTCATGTTCAGAAGAGGTAGCACAAATTAAGCAGTTTTATGAACCCGTAAACATAGGTCCTCCCAGCCTCTACTTACTGTCCCCAGTAAGATTCTGTCAGAAAGAGCACAATGAAATGAAAGAAAAAAAAGTGTTACTGGATGACTGAGACTGTGGATAGGAATGTACGGGGCACATATCATTTAACCCCTACTCAGAGGTGCGCTGCTGCAGCCAGGGAGAGCTCTCCACACAGGCATCCGACCTGCCTATAGCTGGGACATCTGCTGACTTTGGGCAGACTTTTATCAACTAATTACCAGAAATCCCCAAAGAGGCTTGGCCACTTAACTGTTGGTGAACTGTGGGGGCCTTTTGATGTCTGCTCTTGGCATGCCGAATGGTAATTCACACAACGGTAAAAAGCATCCAGAGCACTAAAAAGCTACTCTCAATAGATTAAAGCTTCATAGCTGTTCAATGACAAAGGTCTTTCTATATGTATTCTCTTTTCCTTCTAGAGTAAATATGTAATCAGCCTGTGTAAATAATGAGAGAAAATTACTCCAGTAGAAAGGGAACCACAGAGTTTTATGATTTGAAGGCAAATAAAACAGAATCAGATGAAATGAAATGCCCAATATCACAGCAAGAGAATAGATGTTTTGCTAGAATAAATTTCTCATCTCAATATCCCTTTATAAAGTTAAAAAGTTACCAGACATCTTTCTTGTAGGCTGTTATTTGTAACTGACCTGGATGGTATTGACTCCTGAGACCAACCTCTCCCACCTTGACTTCCTCCTATTAAAAATATAACCAAGGTTTATAGGAAAAAGAAAATGTAATGTCCTGGTATCTCGCAGGAGAGAAGTGAGGCAACAGGGGAAGGTGTTGTTACGATCCAAGAAAGGTCTAAAGCTTAGTCGCAAGCCTTAAGGAATTTATACCATAATTTATCAGAAATTACTATATGAGGGGGACTCTGAAAAATGTAAAGAAGTCTGAATAAGGGCAATTGGAAAAATGACAAGGCATAGACATTATTCAGAGGAAATTCAGACCTAAGGAACTGATTAGACTTACAACAGGCCTTCAAGAATGGGCAGGATCAGGGCAGCACCTGTGGCTCAAAGGAGTAGGGTGCTGGTCCCATATGCCAGAGGTGGCAGGTTCAAACCCAGCCCCTGACCAAAAAAAAAAATGCAAAAAAAACAACAACAACAAAAAAAGAATGGGCAGGATCTGCGTAGGGGTGGGGGAGGAAAAGAGAGAGAAGGAGAGAGAGCGGGAATTAATTTCAGTGGAGGTTTCCATACTGTTTCCTGCTATTCCCACATACTCTGGAGATTAAATGTTAAAACAGGTACAATAAATTCATTTATAGAGATTAGTGGTGATTTATTAACTCAAATATTCACTTCGCTCTTTGTACTATATGTCACTACAGAATTTTACAACCTTTGAATAATTAAGCAGTGTTTATTTCTGAAAAAGAATGGCTATTAGAGACAATATTTCTTGTTCAATGTATATGAAATATTCCAACCTCGTTGTTTTGTTTTAGATGTACAGTGTAACTACAACCTTGATATAGGAACATTCTTTTTTAGTCTCTCAAAGACTTTTCCATTAGGGGAAAATTTGACTCATAACTCTTTAACAGAGCTGTGTTTTTTCCTGACATGACTGAATGGACATCTTGGAAGTCCTCTTCTGAACTCTCTGACTCTCTTTTCATTTGACATAGTTTCCTTGACAAGCTGTTAAAAAGGAAGAAAGTGAGGACGGAAAAGAGGAAGAGAAGATACTAAACACCCCTTGTAAATCAAGTCTGAGTCCTTTTCTTAAATTTCTTATTGCATTTGCAGTACTGTTTTTGAACATAGTCTATGAAATTGGCCATCAGAATGTGATTAAATATGAATCTTTATAGAATATTTAAATTTTTGCTACCTTTTAGATTTTTATATCATTTGGGGTTTTGTTGTTGTTGTTTTAGACTTATCAAAAGTTTAAGAAAATGAGCCTACTGCCTTTTAAAAGTTTGATTTTAATTTTTGACAGTGGTACAGTATGAACAGGAAAGAACACAATATTGGAAAGAAGAGTATAAATTTGGAAAAATTATAAATTATAAAATTATAAAAAAATACAAAGAATTGCCTTGGCCCCAGTAGCACAGTGGTTATGGCACTGGCCATATACACCAAGGCTAGAGGGTTTGAACCCAGCCTGGGCCAGCTAAACAACCATGACAACTGCAACAAAAAATAGCCAGGTGTTGTGGAGGTGCCTATAGTCCCAGCTACTTGGGAGGCTGAGGCAAGAGAATCATCTATGCCCAAGAGTTTGAGGTTGCTGTGAGCTGTGATGCTACACCACTCTACCAAGGGTGACATAGTAAAACTCTGTCTCAAAAAAAAATTACAAAGAGTTCATAAATAATTATATTTTCCATATATTTGCCTTAATTACAATCAAGAGAAACTGTAGTTATGATCTATTCAAAATTTCTCATATCAATTTTAAAATTTGTTAGCATAGCATATAAAATAAGACTTTATTATTTAACTTACTTATAATGAATTTTCTTGTAAATTTCCCTGATGTTAATAGATCTTTTATTTTTGAGCAGTGGAAGATATCATCAATTGGCATGGTTATTTTTTCTAAGACAAAAATTACTGTATCTTTTATAGTCTGAATGCCTCTCATTCCTAATGTCCCATAAAGGCAAAAATTCACTGGTATAAGATAAAAATATAATTAGTCCACACCTGTAATCCTAACACTCTGGGAGGCAGAGGCTAGTGGATTGCCTGAGCTCATGGGTTCAATACCAGCCTGAGCATGAGTGAGACCCCCGTCTCTAAAAAATAGCCAGGGGTTGTGGTGGGTGCCTATAGTCCCAGCTACTTGGGAGGCTGAGGCAAGAGAAACTCTTGAACCCAAGAGTTTGAGGTTGCTGTGAGCTAGGATGCCATCGCACTCTACTGAGGGCCACAAAGTGAGTCTCTGTCTCAAAAAAAAAAAAAAAAAAAAAAAAGAATCTTACTGAAATCTCCCTCTTCTGGATTTATGCACATTCTTGTTGCCAGCACTAAGAAATGTTATATAATCTATGCCCAAATACCAACATCTCAGGACATAGATCGAAGGATCATGTCTCTAATTCAATGTTCAGTCACATTTGTATTTGGATTTTGTGGTTCATACTCTGATGTGTCATCGAAATTTCTCTTTAGGAATGAAGCACTTAGTTCTTTAAACCCCAAGAATGCTACTGGAAGCTGGCCCCTTGTGGTTCACCTCTGGCTGGGAATTCCCTTGGCTGAAGAAAGCTGCTTCATCCAAGGCAACATTTCCTTTCAGGCCCAGCCAGTATCTAGTAGCTCATCAATGCAGAGATACAGGTACTTGCCAACCTCCCTCCAACTCACTATGATTATGAAGGGGTGTCCTCCCTCAAGGGCTCCAAGAAGTCAGTTGAGACTATAATGAGATTACAACAGAGCTCAGCTTCTCCTTCTGCCCAATCCTGCTTTCAATCCCTCTTTTATGCAGGAGTTGGTCCCAAATGTTCTCCCTAATTAATGTGCTAAATGCTAATATGAGTGTCCATCTCAGTATCACAACCTATAGTAAGTGATAGTCCATGATAAGAAGATACAAGAAAGCAGATGATTATATGCAATTTTGTAGCAAGATTACCTACACCTTAGTGGGCATTCAGGACTCTTAGTCATACAGGAAGTACAGGTAATCCCTGGGACAAGGTAGGAGTGCAGTTGTTCATCAGTGGTGAACTGTGTTGCTCCAACTGTGAAGGAGAATACATTAGCTGGGAGAATATATCAGATATTTGAGAAAGATGGAAAAGGTAGTACCTATGAAGACAATGAAATTAAATTGCTATTGCTAATGTTGGTTAAGATTCTGGGAAAAGGGGTAGCACCCATAGCTCAGTGGGTAGTGTAGGAGACACTGAAAAGAAACACCTTGGTGATAAGGGAATGGGGAAGGGATTGTTCTCTCGTTAAATAGAGCATAAGAGCACGTAGCACATAAGAGCACGAGAGAACAAATATCATTGCTTGGTAGTCTCCACACCTGTGGTGTCAACACCCATGGGATCACTTCTACAAATAGCCACAGGAGAAGTTAGTCGAGGTTCCTACTACACTTCTCCTACTAAGACTGACTGCGGAACCTCTGAGGCCCTCCGGCACCTCTGACCTGACTGAAACAACTGGCTCCTCCTGATGGGGAGCCTTACCTGACTGAGACAATGGGCTCCCCGGCACTTATGTGGAGCCACACCCTGAACAGCTTGCACAGCAGTCTGTGTCCTGGCAGTTTCATGGGCCAAGGCCGGTGACCTAGTGTCTTGGTTATGACAGGTAGGACGCTGGCTACATACACCCAGGCCAAACATGACCCAGGCCAGCTAAACAACAGTGACAATTGCAACAAAAAAATAGCCAGGCATTGTGGTGGGCACCTGTAGTCCCAGCTCCTTGGGAGGCTGAGGTAAGAGAATTGCTTAAGCCCAAGAGTATGAGGTTGCTATGAGCTGTGATGCCATTGCACTCTACTGAGGGTGACATAGTGAGACTCTATCTAAAAAAAAAAAAAAAAAAAAGATTCTGGGAAAAGATAAAAAGCATTGAGAGTAATTAATCACCAATAATAGTGTACAAGCCAGAGAGTCTTGTTGACAGCATATAACAAAGGTTTGCATATCCTGCACTGAGAAAGTAGATAATGTTGAAGCCCAGGACCAAGTATTAACGCCCCAAATAGCCAAATTTTAAAAAAGATTAAAAGTACAGCCAAGGTCAGATGACTATGCCATGTTCATGTGGGAAAGAATGGAAGTCTGGTACATGGGAGGCATCATCTGTCCTGATGCACGGGACAATCTAGAGTCCTTCAGGTTCCTCTGGACTCTCTGAGCCCACAGAAATGTTATCACTGATTCCTTGAAGGTGCTGCAGGGGCCTTTCCCTTGAAAGACATTTCATTCTCAGCTGCTGGTTGAGGATCTTTTTGACCTTTCCTGTTAGTTGCCAGAGCAATTACTATGATGTTTATTTATTTATTTGACAAACAGAATTGTACATATTCATGAGGTATGTAGTAATATTTTGATACATTTAATGTAGAGTGATCAGATCAAGGTAATTAGCATATCCATCATCACATCACAAACACTTATTATTTATTTAAGTGAAAAAACATTGGGAAACTTCAATACACTCTCAGCTATTTGAAACTATGTAGTGTACTTTTGTCAACTATAGTCATCCTACAGTGGTTTAGATCAGCAGTCCCTAGCCTTTTAGGCACCAGGGACAGGTTTTATGGAAGACAATGTTTCCATGTGAGTGGATGATATCCTCAGGCATAAGGAGTGTGCACGTTAGATCCCTCCCACATGCAGTTTACAGTAGGGTTCACACTTCTATGAGAAACTAATGCTGCTGCTAATCTGATAGGAGGTGGAACTCAGGTTGGTGATGTGACTGATAGGGACTTGCTCACCACACTCAGTTCCTGCTGTGAGGCCAGGGGTGGGGAGGTAGGTTGGGGAGGGCACATTTAGAACACTAGAACATATTCCTCCTATCTAGCTGTAATTGTATATCCTTTAACAAATTTCTCCGTATACACCTTTTCCCCTGGATCCTTCTCAGCCTCTAGTATCTTCTGTTGTACCATTTACTTCTATAAGAACTTTTTAGTTTCCACATATGAGGAAGAACATGTGGTTGCTAGCTTTCTGCTCCTGGCCTATTTCACTTAATGTAACATCCATAACATGTTGCCTTGAACGACAGGAATTCATTCTTTTTTATGACTGAATAATATTCCATGATGTGTCTATAGTCTATTTTCTTTACCCATTCATCTGTTGTTGGACACCTAGGTTGATTCCATTTCTTGGCTACTTTAAATAGTGCTGCAATAAACATGGGGATGCAGATGTCTCTGCAATATAATGATTTCCTTTCCTTAGAATAAATTCCCAGTAGTGAGCTTGCTGGATTATACAGTAGTTCTACTTGTAGGTTTTGAGGAACCTTCATACTATTCCCCATAGTGGCTGTATTAGTTTACATTCCCCCAACTGCTACATCTTTCCCAGTAGTCATTACTTATTTATTTTTTGATAAAAAATATCTTAACTGGGGTGATCTGATATCTCATTGTGATTTTGATTTGCATTTCCTGAATTACTAATGTTGTTGAGCTTTCTTTTGGGGGTGAGGGGGGTTATCTGTTCATATCATTTGCCCATTCTTCTAATTGTTTGTTGTTGTTGTTGTTGTTTTCTCTATTCAAATGCTTGAGTTCCTTATATATTCTGGATATTTGTCTCCTGTCAGATGAGTAGTTTGCAAATATTTCCTCCCATTCTGTAAATTGTTTTTTCACTCTATTGATTGTTTCCTTTGCTATGAAGAATCATATTAGCTATTTGCTTGTTTTTGCCTTTGTTACCTATGCTTTTGAAGCTTTATTCATAAAAATCTTTTCCTAGACCAATGTCCTGAAATATTTATCCTATATTTTCTTGTATTAGTTTTAAGTTTCAGGTTTTACGTTTAGGTCTTTGATCCATTTTGAGTTAATTTTGTACAGGGAAAGAGGTGTGGATTTGGATTCATTTTTCTGCAATAAATGTCCAATTTTTGAAGAGGCCATCATTTCTCTAATGGATGTTGTAGAACTTTTGTCAAAATTCATTTGGGTCTAGATTTATGGATTAATTTCTGAGTTCTCTGGTCTGTTCTACTGGTCTGATATCTATCTGTATCTGTTTTTAATGATATTACCATGCTGTTTTGATAACTACAGTCACTTAAAGTCTGGTTGAGCAAAACCTTTAGTTATGTTCTTTTTAATTGGTATTGATTTGTATATTCAAGGTCTTTTGTGGTTTTACACAGATTTTAACAATTTTTTCTGCTTCCAGATAAATTCCATTAGTATTTGAAATAGGATTGCATTTAACCTGTAGATTTCTTTGGACAGTATTGTCATTTTAATATTATTAAGTCTGATTCATGAGCACTGGATGTATTTCCATTTATTTGTATCCTTTTCAGTTTCTTTCATCAGTGTTTTATATAGGAGAAATCATTAAATTTATTCCTAGATATTTTTGTAGCTATTGTAAAAGAAACTGTTTCTCTGATTTGTTTTCAGCTAGTTCATTATGATGTACAGAAACAGTACTGATTTTTGTGTATTAATGTTATATCCTGCAACTTTACTGAATTCATTTATCAGTTCTAAAGGGATTTTTTTGTAGATTATTTAGGTTTTTCTATACATAAGATGTATCTGTGAAGAGAGTTCATTTGATTTCCTCCTTTCCAATTTAAATGCACTTTATTTCTTTCTTTTGCCTAATTCTATATGTAGAATAAGTGGTGAGAGTGGGCATCCTTTTATTATATACAATCTTAGAGGAAGGCTTTCAGATTTTCCATATTTAATAAGATGCTAGCTGTGGAACAACATTGGTTTTGTCCAAGTATAACTAGGTATATTCTGTGTTTGCTAAGGGAGAAAAGGATGTTTCCCTGAATGAACTTTAGTAGCTGGCCATTGTGTTTTGGCAGGAGCAGGGAGATTAATCATGGGTATGGACTTTGAAGCTGCTAGATGATATTAGCATAGAAAATACATTACATTTATAACAGAGAGATAATAAAACACTCTCCTGGAATACAGAATCTAACATCCCAGCAGATGATACACCTATGTAGGTGGCTTTAGATGCATAGAAAAAGTGACGGCTCATTTTAAGTAAGACAGAAATGCCAGAACTACCAAGATAATGATAAGAGGAGGGGATAAAAGGCCCAGAAAAGTAAGCATTTTAGAGCATATATGCTTTGTGTGACCATAAAACCTCCCAGGGGACACTCTTCCACACAATGAGCCAAAAGAATATGCTGCTGGCAGATCCTAGAATTAATAAGCTCAATGAAGTCTTCTTCCTAGGCTAAGGCTGATGATAGAAGAAATCTTCACAGAACTAGGATCATCAATTGCAGTGGGGAATTGGAAATAACAGGGGCCAGGAGAGTCCAGAGAGTGAGTGTCAGAATGCAGGTAGGTGTACTTATTACAGTGAACAGCTAGGTTCTAATGACAGCAGAGTCTGACTTACAGGAGTGTATGAAAATAGTTAAAGGTAAATGTGGACAGTTCTACTTCTAGCACAATAGTGAGGATCTGCATGGACCCACTCCCCAGCTCCTTCCATAAAGCAGGCAAAAAGAGGAGGAGTGAACATCTTGTCAGGGGTAATCAATTCTGCTCCCCATGTTGGGGCAGGGGTTCTATTATTGCATACTGGAGAGAGGGGGAATACTTTTGGCACCTGTTTGACCTACTTGGGTAGTTCTTAGTATCTCTATTCTCATGTTTGAATGTTAATAGACAAATTTAACCACATTCCCCTGAGAAGGGTATAGGGATGATTGGCTCAGTCACTTTAGAGATCAGGGTCTAGAAACCTAGAAGGGAAATTTAGTCTAATGGAAGAACACACCATTCTCTTGGCAGTAAGAATCAACATTGTTAAAATATCTATACAACCCAAAGCATCTACAAATTCAATGCAGTCCCTGTTAAAATACTATCATCATACTCTGAAGAACTGGAAAAAATAGTTCTTCATTTCATATAGAACCAGAAAAAACCTGTATAGCTGAGGCAATTTTTAGTAATTAAAACATAGCTGGAGATATCACTCTACCAGACTTTAGACTATATTATAAGTACACAGTGATCAAAACAACATGGTATTGGTACAAAAACTAGACATAGACATATGGAACAGAATAGAAAACCAATAGATGAAACCAGTCTCTAATAGCCATTTGATCTTTGACAAACCAAACAAAAACAAACACTGGGGAAAAGAATTCTCATTCAATAAATGGTACTGAGAGAACTGGACAACCACATGTAAAAGACTGAAACTAAATCTGCACCTTTCACCACTTACGAAAATTGACTCAAGATGAATAAAAGATTTAAATATAAAGCAAGAAATTATAAAAATTCTAGAAGAAAGTGTGGGAAAAACATTGGAGGATGCCAGTCTGGGAAAAGATTTTATGAAGAAGACTTCAGTGGCAATTTGCAACAACACAACAATAAACAAATGGGTCTTAATTGAACTGAAAAGCTTCTGCACAGCCAAGGACACAATAATTAAAGCATATGGATAGTCTTCAGAATGGGAGAAGATATTTGCATGTTACAAATCTGATAAAGGATTGAGGATGAGGCTCTATTTGTTAACAGGAAAAGAGCAAACAATCCCATCTAACCACTGGGCAAAAGACATCAACAGAACCTTCTCTGAGGAAGATAGATGAATGGGTAACAAATATATGAAAAAAATGCTTGTTCTTCCTAATCATCAGAGAAATGCAAATCAAAACCCCCTGAGATATCACCTAACCTCAGTGAGAATTGCTTACATTACGAAGTCCCAAACTTACAGATGCTGATGTGGGTGTGGAAAGACAGGAACACTTTTACACTGTTGGTAGGACTACAAACTCAAATAGCCTCTTTGGAGACTCTTCAAAGAACTGAAATTAGACCTTCCATTTCATCCTGCAATCCCATTACTAGGCATCTACCTAGAAGAAAAAATACCATTTTATCATAAAGACATTTGCAGTAGATTGTTTATTGCAGCTCAATTTACAATTGCCAAAATGTGGAAACAACCTAAATGCCCATCAACCAAGGGATGGATTAACAAACTGTAGTATATGTATGCCATGGAATACTATTCAGCCATAAAAAGATGGTGACATCTTTTATGTTAGCCTGGATGAAGTTAAAACACATTCTTCTTCATCAAGAATGGAAGATCAAGTATCCAATATACTCAATGCTAATATGAAGCCAGTTCACAATTTAATTCATGCTCACATAAGAGAAAAACTCAATTTGATTTCAGTTGGGGGGAAGGGGACAGGGGGCAGGGGGAGACTGGAGGAAGGGATTGGTGTACTCCCACATAACGGAAACAGTATAAGGATGTATGGCACACCTTTTAGGTGCTGGACATGACTACAAGAGATTCTACCTAACAGATCCAAATATTGTAACCTAGTTGTTTGTACCCCCACATTAACCCAAAATTAAACAAAAAGGGAAAATTGGTCAAAAAAAAAAACAATTAAATTGTCCAGGAAAAGATTATAACAGATGAATACTATCTGCCACTTGAAAACTTTGAATACCCCAAACCCCTATATTCAGAGCAACAGAGACTAGTGTCAAGGAGGAGTCTTGGACTATTGATTGTTGGAGATGCTCCTTCTTCCCCACCACTGAGGGTTCCTGTCCCTGTTTTGTTGCTAGACAACTGGTTTACTTAATGAAGACTGGTTGCTCTGCTATTCTAAATGCACAGAAAAAGGTTTACTTCCAAAAGAGACATCTAAAACCTTCTCAGTTGTAAAAAGACATTGAAAAAGGTTGTTCCAAGTTTTATGCAGGTTGTCTTCTTATGTTATTTAAATTTCCAGCGTTCTGCTTACATATATAACAATAATAAAAAACCAAAAACCTGACAACAGAAAATGAAGTGATTCTTCTTAATACTATAAATATTGAAAAATACCTCTGTCTCTGAAATATTTGATCTTCTATTTTTTTAAGAGGACACTGAGATTCTCAGTTCAGTAATTTGTTGGTATTGAGCATGTCCTCATCCCCAAGGGTAGTGCTCATTATGGTAAATAGCCTAAGTCTTTGATGTTAGACAGACCTTGATTCAAGGATTCATGACTGGAATCAGGTCAGCTGGAGTTGTCAACAGACTTTCGTTCTTTGTCTAAGAGATCAGAAAAATGAACTATTGCTTTCCAAAGTTTTTGAAAGAGGAGTCATGAACTGTGAACGCCTCTCCTGAGTATGTAACCAGCACCAAGGTGGCAAAGCTGAAAAATGAATAACTCATTTAAACCTTGAATAAAGTCTCATCTAAATCTATTCTTAAATTGCTCATGGCCTTGAGTCTGTACATTTTCTGTTTATTTTTCATGCTTAATTTACCCTGGATAAAATTTTCAGTTGTTCATAACTCGTAGTATGTTAACTTAAACATCCTGGTTCAGTGCCCATAGTTCAGTGATTAGGGCGTCAGCCACATACACCAGGGCTGGCAGATTCCAACCTAGGCTGGGCCTACTAAAGAACAACGACAGCAACAACAAAAATAGCTGGGCATTGTGGTGGGTGCCTGTAATCCCAGCTACTTGGGAGGCTGAGGCAAGAGAATCACTTAAGCCCAAGGGTTTGAGGTTGCTGTGAGCTGTGAAGCCAAAGCACTCTACCAAGGGTGACATAGTGAGAATCTGTCTCAAAAAAAACCCCATAAACATCCTTTTGAAGTACTGCCATTAAGCATGGATAGCCATAGTAATTTATGTGCACAGAGCAAGGGTCCCCTCCCAGATTTCTTTTCAAGACCCAGAGTTCTGAAATTTCTTGCCCAAACAGCCTCAACCCCCTTCCCCAAGTCTGTCCTCCAAGATCTGAGAGCATCACTGGTGTGAGAGGGATGCTTATTGAGAGGATGTAGTGGAGGTCTGTGTAGGCTGTGGGTCCACATACATGGAAGACCCTTCCTAGTACTAGCTAGAGCATGGCACCACGTGCCTAGGAAGAAAAGGAGGCAAGCTGTGGGCCCATGTGTTTACCCCACTGTACACTTTCAAAAATCATTCTGGTTTTTGGTTGTCATTTAGTAGTAGTGAATGCTTGGTGGGGAAGGCCACAGAAACATCTAGATCATGCCAATATATGTTTATGATGTTTCAGCCGCATCTAGTTCTTCAGTGCTATTTAACAAACCTTCCCAGTTTACTCTACAGCAGTGAATCTCCAACTCTAATCTATGCCATCTTTCCACTCATTCCTAGTGCATGACTTGACTTCCATTTTTACAGCAGAGAGAGAATTCAATTTTATTTCCTTTCTTGCCATACTTATTATATCTTACTCATTATTTTTATGTTCACCTCAAAGAATAGGAAGTTTAGAATCATCCTCATGAGAGGGGCTTTGATGTTATATAAACTTAGGATTGATTCCTGTCTCTGATATTTATTATTTGTGTGATTAATTATTTGTCCTATGTGTGATAGAGTCAATACTAATAATTACCACATGAGGTTGGTAGTGAATTTGAAGAGAGAATACCTTAAATATTGACAATGAAATGCCTGGTGCATGCGAAATATTTAAAAGCTGTTAACTTTATTCATTTGTAAGCTTCTAACTTTTAACTACATTGCAAAAAAGGAAAAAAAAAAACATTCTAAGGGAAACCCCTACATGTATGCTGTGAATTAGTGCCACTAATTATAGCCACCCTTGGATCTGAGGAAGCGTGTTGCTGCACTTGAACTCATACCTCAGGATGCTTGTGGTTTTGAATGCCTTATTCATTTTATTTAGTCTCCCTGTAATATTTTTAGGACCAGCTGGGGTTGACAATGTCATCTGAGTGGGATCCTCTGAGCCCATATATGTCTTGCATGGATCTGACTATTAGATGAACTAATAGTAAGAAATATTCTAAGTCCATCTCTAGAGGCTTGGACTGGCCAGAGCCTCAGGGCAGCCTGAGTGAGACATACCAAGACTGGACTAGCTTCGCAATTTCTCTTCCTGAGACAGTCCCTTATTCTCTACCTCTCTTACAGGGTTGACCAAATATAACAATGAACTCTGATAGTCATTCCTGTGGGTCAGAAGGGTGCCCTAATGGGCAAATTTCTTCCCTTGGCTGGTAAAATATTCCTTTTATAAGGAATATTGATGGTGTAATTATTTATGGTGTGAAGGAGTAATGTCACAGTGCTGACATGCTGATTTGGGGTAACTCTCATTTATGTTGAATGAAAAATTTGTTCAGACCTTTGGGCTACCAGAGTTCACTTCTGATCGTTAGAGTTGCGCTGCCCGTGTGGGTCTATCAGTTGGTTCTCACTCATTTGCGTTCCCACCTCAGTGTACCTGGTCCACAGCACCCAAGGGGTGGTAGCTAGAATCCTTTAACATATGCACGCCTTTTTGCTGGCACCCAGGATTGCCATCCCACCCACACCCACCCACACATACATACAGGCTTTCTACCATGTGTCCTTGTCCTCTGGGGTAGCTAGCTACACCCATCTCTTCCAGGAGCTTTTGTAACCAATCCCCGGCAGTGCTAATGGTCTCTTCTCATTGATGTCCTCCCATATGGTAATACTGGGCTCCCAGGCTCACTCTCAAGATGTTGTGCATGAAGCATGGACATTCTTTGTGCAAATGGGATGGCTCTTCCCACTTTCCTCGTGGACCCCTCACTCTCCTCTTCACTGGTGGTCGTATGTGAAAGGCAGAGGTGTAGTTAACAATGTAAGAGATGGGAATGCAGATATTATACCCTAAGGATTCGCGAGAAGACAGGATTGGAAGATGTGTTGTTTGATATTTATAATAAAAATTCTAAATGGTGAATTTAAATTAATCAAAAACCTCATTATCACTCACATTTCAGTATACCCTGGGTAAGACATCCATTTGTGGTCACCATCAAAGATGCAGACTAACAACCTTTGAGACGATCAATAGGCACCAATATTTATAGAGGGCACGATGACAGATGTAGCAACATGAATAAAGATGTAACCGGCATTTTAAAAATGGCATTAGGGAACAGACGAGGCAAGAAATTTCTATTATCTCAAAACAAAAAGGTTAGGAAGAATCATGGCATTCTGAGTAACAACATTGTTTCCTGAGCCCTTATTTTAAAACTTGATTCCGGATTAGGAATCCTCAGATTTGAGCCACTATAAATCTGCCAGCTAGGGACAGGTATGCCAAGGGATGGAGGTAGAATATAAAAGTAAAAATCAACCCCAAAGAATCAAATAACTTCTCATAAAAAATGAGCCTACAAAGCAGATATTACAAAATACAGCAGGAAACCTAATGATAAGTAAACATTCACATCCATTAGAATAACTATTATTTACAAAAAGCCATAAAATAACAAGCATTAGTGACAATATGGAGAGAATGCAACCTTTCTGCATTGCTGGTGGAAGGTAAATACTGCAGCTGCAACACAAGTGCCTATTGATTCATGAATGAACAAACAGAATAGAAAATTATTCAGCCTTAAAAAGAAAGAAAATTCTGATCCATGTTACAACCTTGAAGACATTACGGGCTGTCCCCAAAGTCTCCACACATAGGGAAAATGGGAAATTGTGGCTACATGCACCTTTACAAATAAAGGTGGACAACACACAGGAAATATTTGGGAAATATTTTGTATCCTGAGTGAAATAATCCAGTCACCAAAGGACAAACATTTGATTACACGTCTATGAGTTACTGAAGAGATGGCCACAGAGACGGGCAGCTAAGGGCAGAGAGGCAGGGGGAATTAGTGTTTAATGGATACAGAGTTTCAGTTTGAGGAGAAAACCTTAAGTTCTGAAGATGGATGTTGTGATGTAGCACAACAATGTGAATGGACTCCATGCCAATGAACCGTACACTTAAGAATGGTTAAAATGGTAAATATTGTTTTATGTATGTTTTGTTATAAAAAGAAACGTCAGTAGCACCCAACCTGCTTAACTTATTAGTTTGCTGTATCAGCAGTGCAATAATATATAAAGTTTTTTCTCTCATATCATCTCACGGCCACAAAATGGCTATTTCTAGACATCGCCATATTGAAGGCAGGAAGAGGCAACAGGCTTTCTTTAGATTTTCCCATTTAATAAAGAAACATAAACCTCTTTAAAGGATATTCTGATATACTTCCCTCTCCTTTATGAAAGGAAACACTGAACTTTACACTCATCGTTGGACAGGGAATGAGATTATCTCAACTGGTTCAGATCAATCATGATTTTGTCATTGGAGATGGAGAGGTGCCAACTTTCTTTTCTCCATCTCCCCACAATAAGCTTGTGTCAACACTCAAAGAAAGCAGAAATGGCTAGTGGGTATGAAACAAGAATCTGACACAGTTAGTAACAAGGAAAATGAACCCAAAAGAAAGTTTGAGATGCAAGAAAAAAAGTGAACAAAGACATTGATCAATTGTACTGCTAAATCTAATATTTGTTCTTTAAAAATCTGCTTTGTAGTATTTGTTTAAAAAATGAATAGATGAATGAAAAAAATGAACAACGGAATTTTTTTTTACAGAATAACAAGGGGCTTATTAAGTGGTAGTTAAGATATGATAGGGTCCTCTTCTTTTCATGTTAAAGAAGACAAATAGTGAATAAAAAAGATTTGGCTAGAAAAAAATTGTTAATGAATGCTGAGAATTTAAGAAAAAATGAACAAAGGAAAATAAAACAATACTGTCTCTAGAAAATGTCACTCCAAAGAAACCCTAAAGGCAAAGAAACGACAGAAAAAAATAGAAAATGTACCAATGAAAAGGCAGAAATTATCAGCTTGCACACATATACAAATCCATTTATAATGATCTGTGAGAGAGAAAAAGTTGAAAAGAAGTATAAGGGCGCACTTGTTTTCTGCCATCAAACTGAGATTACTGAATATATTTGATAGAGTTGAAACCCGTTTATGGATTTCATCCTGATTGCATGCTCCCTCTCTTCCTGAAATGTTTGTTCAACCCCCTTCTGTATTTATGGTTATTCATTTGTATGTACCCTGAACATGTTTATCATTTTCATATCTTTAACCTTCATTTGAATTGGGATGCCGTATCTAGTCTTCTGTAATGTCTTATTCAACATTATGTCTCTAAGATTTATCCATGTATGTTTTCTTCATTTTCATTGATAAATAACATTCTCCTGCTTGAATAAACCACTTTTCACATTGGATATTTAGGGTTTTTTCTCCTGAAGTTTTTGAATGCTGCTATATATTTGCTTATACAAAATCTCCTTGCCCACATGTAGGTCCTGTTGGGTACATACCAACAAGTGAAATCCCTGGGTTTTAGCAGACACGTTCCCATATTCAGCTTTACTGGACAAATCCAGTTATGCTCCAATGTGAATGTCCCAGGTTGTATTTCCATAACCAGCCATCAGCATTCTCATTAGTTTGCATCTATTCCTTGATATTACAAGATGGCTTAATTTTTACCAGTCTTATGGGTGTAAACTAATTTCTAACTGTGATTCTAATTTGCACTTTCCTACGTTTCGGCACGTTTGAGTTTGAGCACCTTTTATGCTGCTCATTTAGCATCTGGTTTTCCTGTTTCACAGATTTCCTGTTCGCACCTTTCGTCCATTTCTCCTTTGGTTTGTGTGGTGTACGTCCTGGCTGTATATTCTGCGTGGTATTTCTATGGGACATGAGCATTTCACATAACATCTCCCTTATCTTTTCACTTTCCCTGTGGGGGCTCTTCTCTTTCATAGACTTTCCTTTTTAGGGAGGTTTTAGGTTCACAGCAAAATTGAATGTTACCCTTCAATCTACAACCTAAAAATACTTTTGCCAGTTAATAAACTTAACTCACACCAAGTTAATCCAAATTTTACAAATCTTTATTTTCTTACCTTATTTGCCAAATATACAAATATTATTAGTATACATAACTCCTGTTACAATATTGAGTACCATCGTTAGAACTCTATATGACTTTAGATAATAAAGACTAAACCTTTTAACTGATGTGTTTTCCTCTCCCTCCTACTCACAAGCAGTCCAGAGTTCCCTATGCCACCTTGCATGACTCCATGACCCCCTGAGGAGCACTCATGTGTCGGGGCACTTTTTGGACCGTGTACAGAAATAGATGTGGCTGTGGATGCCCTTGCTTAGTCCCTACCATTCTGCAACGCTTACATGAGAAGATCCAAAATGAAGACTGTGGTGCTAGAAAAGACAGCAGGAAATAACTGAATGAATTCCTTAAATTCCTGTCATCAGAGAGTCCTCATACATAGTACGAGAGAGATCGGGAAAGGAGGTTGTAAGCAGTGAGAGCAATTCCAAACGCAGTCAAACAGAACATAGATTTCATGCTTAATAGAGTCTAGAAGTGAAAGACAAGCATGGCATGGACTCTCCTGATGTGCTTTACCACCCAAGGCCACTGTGTTCAAGGCTAAACAAGTAACTGGAAATGCTGGGATTCAAACCTGGTTTGGCAAAGGTAAGTCAATTAAGCATAACTAATGCCTTTTATAACTAACTAGATCTGCCTGACAAGGATGATGCTGAGTTGGAAGTAAAGCATCTGGAAGGAGGGAAAGACGCCCTGGGAAAGAGAGTTGAAAAGAATGAAGAAAATATCAAGACCCAGAGAGAGGGCCAGGCATGGTGGCTCTGTCCTGTGAACCCAGCACTCTGGGAAGCCAAGGTGGGTGGATTGCTTGAGTTCATGTGTTTGAGACCACCCTGAGCAAATGCAAGATCCCTTCTTTACTAAAAATAGAAAAACTGAGGCAAGAGGATCGATTGAGCCCAAGAGTTGGAGGTTGCTGTGAGCTATGACACCATAGCACTCTACTCAGGACAAGAGCTTGAGATTCTGTATCAAAAAAACAAAACAAACAAACAACAACAACAAAAAAAAAAACACACAGAGGGGATAAGTCAAAAATAAGTCCAAGATGTGAATCTTCCAAATAAATGCAGCAAGCTAATTTTGCACTGCGCAATTTAGTAATATCTGCTGTGCAGGGAATCTACTTGAAAGTAAATTTAAAAATACGTTTTCGGTTCATTTGCATTCTTTCCATTCTTTGCATCTCTTAAAATTCAATGTGAATAGTTAAGTTCCAGAAAGCAGAAAATAAATAAACATTGAGTTGGGAGGTAATTTTATAAAGGATTCAGAAGGATTCACGGAGGAAACAAA
>CAUYQV010142720.1:0-11839 GCA_963574575.1 Galagoides demidoff
GGCACCTGTGGTCCCAGCTACTTGGGAGGCGGAGGCAGGAGACTCGCTTGAGCCCAGGAGTTGGAGGTTGCTATGAGTTGTGATGCCATGGCACTCTACCCAGGGGAATAGCTTGAGGCTCTGTCTCAAAAAAAAAAAAAAAAGATTGATCCTTTTTACCTTTTTTTTTTTTTTTAAGACAAGGTCTCACTCTGTTGCTCAGGTTACAGTACAGTGGCATTACCATACTCACTGCAGCCTCTACCTCTTGGGCTCAAATGATCCTCCTACCCTAGCCTTCTGAGTAGCTGGGACTGTAGGCACTTGCCATCACACCTAGATAATTTTTTTTTTTTGAGACAGAGTCTCACTTTGCTGCCCTTGGTAGAGTGTTGTGGCATCATAGCTCATATCAACCTCAAACTCTTGGGCTTAAATGATTCTCTTGCCTCAGCTTCCCAAGTAGCTGGGACTACAGGTGCCCACTGCAATGCCCAGCTATTTTTGTTGTTGTTGTTGTTATTGTTGTTTAGCTGGCCCAGGCCAGCTTTGAACCCACCATCCCTGGTGTATGTGGCTAGTGCCCTAACAACTGAGCTATGGGTGCTGAGTCATCTTTCCTCAAATTTCATTTTAGTAGAGATGGGGTCTTGCACTTGCTCAGGCTGGTCTAAAACACATGAGCCACCACACCTGGCCTACACACCTAGATAATTTTTTGTAGAGATGGCTTTCACCATTCTGCTGAGGCTGGTCTCAAACTGCTGGCCTTAAGTAATCCTCCTGCCTAGGCCTCCAAATGTCCTATGATTACAGGTGTGAGCCCCCAAATGCCCTAGGATTACATGCTTAACTACACTGACATTGTTTTGCAACTGTCATCCATCTCCAAAACATTTTCCATTCTCTCAAACTGAAACTCTGTACCCATTAAACAATAACTCCTCATTCTCCTGTCCCTCCAGCCCTGGCAATGATCATTTTATTTTTATTTATTTATTTATTTGAGACAGAGTCTCACTATGTTGCATTCAGTGGAGTGCTGTGACGTCACAGCTCACAGAAACCTCCAACTCTTGGGCTTAAGTGATTCTCTTGCTTCAGTCTCCCAAGTAGCAGGGACTACAGTTTCCTGCCACAATGCCTGGATATTTTTTGGTTGTTGTCATTGTTGTTCAGCAGGCCTTGGTAGGGTTCGAACCCCCCCTCCTCCCCATGGATGTGGCCTGCACCCTAACCACTGAGCTGTGGGCACTGAGCCCAATGACCATTTTAATTTCTGTCTCTGTAAAGTTTACCTACTCTGGCTAACTCATGTACGTGGCATCATACAGTATTAGTTCTTTCTGTGAATTACTTCTTAAATTAAAAAAAAATTCCCTATTAGTATTTGAAAAATAAGATTGAACTCATAAGAACAAGTTCAGCCTTGTTAAAACCCAGGATAAACAATAAACAGTTCAAACATGATTTAAGCAGCTCAATGAATGTCTCAACGTGACAAGATGTAGCAATTTCTTGGCAAAGACATATTTTTTGTATATTCCTACTGTTCCTAAATTTCCTTAAACCAGTTTGGGTAGGAGTGGAGCAAAAGCTACAGAACAGGAGGAAGGCTTAGAGATGTCAAGACATCCTCCAGTGTGCCCGCCACCTTACCTGCTAACCCTTTGTCTGGGAAATGTTCGGAGCAGAACAAAAAGTGGAATTGGGTTATTAATACTTAATTATATGAGCTATCATCTATTAGACACTTAATATGGGCGAGGTCCCATTTTTAGCACTTTTTAGGTATGAACTCATTGCATCTTCACAGCAGTCCTGAGAGAACCTGACCAACGCCATTTTAAGCCTCGGCCGCCATCTTAGTTACTAAGTTCCCCAGTCCCCAAAACCCAGGCTTTTCCCCGAAATCAAACCTCCCAGCCAGCCAATCAGAAGTGCACCTCACCCCTCTTGCTTCATACTACCCCAGGCCCCCTCCCTCACCTCAGTTAGAAAAATCCCCCACCCCTCAACCTGTACCAATCCAGAACCTCCCGTACTTCCCCATGTGCCAACCACCAATCAAAAATGTACCCCACCCTTCTTGCTTTCTGTACCCCATAAAAGTGGGTGGTGGGGTTGAACCTGGCCCCCGCCAAACTGCAACAAAAAAATAGCCAGTGTGTTGTGGTGGGCACCTGTAAGTCCCTGTTACTGGGAGGCTGAGGCATGAGAATCACCTAAGCTCAAGAGTTGGAGGTTGCTGTGAGCTGTGATGCCACGGTACTCTACCAAGGGTGACAAAATGAGACTCTGTCTGTAAAAAAAAAAAAAAAAAGGACAAGGACAAATTTATATTGTTACATGATGTTATTGATGCGTGGATACCCCAATTAATTAGTGCTCTATTTTCTATTTTTTTCCAATGTTGTCATCATCCATACTGTTGGCCACCAACCAAAATCTTCCTACCGAGGCCTGTTATTGCTCAGATTTTGGGATTGCAGTGGGGGCGGGGGGACAGGGCAGAGTTCAGCCCTTCCCAAAGGAATAAACCTGATTATTCTAAAGTGAGTCACAGTAGTCCACATCTTTGCTGGATCAGGGGGTTCATGTGTGACTAAGTTCTGGCCAAGATAGAAAGAATACTGCAGGAGCCTCTGAGAAGGATTTTGTTCCCTGACAAAGTAGGAAGAAGTTATTCTAATTTTCAAGGTTTTCTCATTGCAAATCTTTTTTCTATTACTTGCTCCACTTACAGAACATTTTCCAGAATACTCTCAATTGCTGCCTCCCAGATTCTCTTAGGGAGGGTTGAACTGAATGTTAGAGGCAGTTCCTGTGAAAAGATACAACTCCGGGAATTCTGTAGCTTTGAGCCTACGGCAGTTGCCCAAGACGGGGTGAGAATTGGAATGCTCAGAGTCTGAGCCCAGGGACAAAGAGTACCTGGATGCCAGCCATCTCGCTGCCTGGTGGCTGGTCTCTGGACCTTGGCCCAATTATCTGATGTGAGAATCTCAATTGCTATATGTTCTACAGCCATATTACCTATGAAAGCTCAGATAATCTTACGGCTTAAATTACTCCCCACAAAACCAACCATTAAGAATTCAACATAGCTGGCACAGAAGACAAATCCCTCTCTGTAGGTAGGTCTTATGGATTACAGGGACACCTGTGGGCTGTTTCTGAGCCCTTGCAACTGTTCAATTACAACTACAGTCATGTACCATTTATTAATTGAATTAACCAAGAAAACAAAGACGATAATATCAGCTTTGGCTTGGAATTCATTTCAACCTGGCCCAAGACTCTCAGGGGTTGGAGAAGAGAGCCCTACTCTGAATCTCCAAGACATTACAACAAAGTCATTCACTTTCTCTGGGTTTATGTATCTGCAAATGGAGTCACTAGACTGTAAAAGACTGAGCCCAGACAGTTCTAACTCCAGTCCTCAAGCCAGAGACAGAGTGAAGAAAACCTTTCCTGGGTATATAGCCAGAGAGGGGACCTCCCAGGCAGAATTTGTGAAAACACTGTTCCCCCAGACTCACAGAAATAGCAGACTTTCATGGTCTGCACAAAACCAGGGAATTGTTCTATGGTTCATTCCTCTGAATCACACCACTGTCTACTTGGCTACAGGATCTCAACTCTTTTTATTTAAACTCAGGCCCCCTTCAAAGCTTTCTCACCTTGAATTCCGTGTACCCTCCCAGCTGAGATTTACTCAGCTTTGTTTCCTGTGATTTGATCAGTGAGAACAATAGCTGTGTGGAATATTCCTTCTTGAACCAAAGGCACATTTCTCTTCTGGGTGCCCTAACATAACACCCTTTCCCTGATTCAAGAATGTGTATTCCAGTCTGAATAATCCTAATCCTTGCACTTTCAACCTGTGTGGGTTCTTTATTTCTAAATGCCATTAAGGCACAAAAATAAAATAGAAATTTTATTATCATTGGGTTCCAAGATCTGGATAAGGAAACATGTAAAAAGGAATGAGACCTATTATATCCCTCATAATCCCTGTCCCGATCCTTACGTCCGTCATACACATATTTACTTATTTTATTATTATTACTTCACTCCCACCAATGGACATGAATGATGGGCTACAGACCAGTGTATTTTTGTGTAGCTTTTATTTATTTATTTATTTTTGAGACAGAACCTCAAGCTCTCCCCCTGGGTAGAGTGCAGTGGCATCACAGCTCACAGCAACCTCCAATTCCTGGGCTCAAGCGAGTCTCCTGCCTCAGCCCCCCAAGTAGCTGGGACCACAGGCACCTATCACAACGCCTGGCTATTTTTTGGTTGCAGCCATCATTTTGTTTTGGTAGCCCCGGGCTGGATTCAAACCTGCCACCTTAGGTGTATGCGGCTGGCCTCTTAGCCACTTGAGCCACAGGCACTGAGCCTGTGTAGCTTTTATTACACTTTCCCTCAGACCTCTGAAATTGTATTGCTTATTAAAAGTTCTATGAACTTTTCTTTTAATATGAAAATTCTACAACTTCAATTACATTAAAAAATTATTTTATCAAGTATGCATGCCTGTTATGAGTTGAATTGTATACCCAGGAAGATACACTGAAGTCCTGAGCCTTGATGTCTGCGAATTGATCTTACTTAGACATGGGGTCTTTGCAAGTGTAGGTACATACGTATTCAAGTTGAAATGAGGTTGTGCTGGATGGGGGGGGGGGGCCCTGATCCAAAGCCCGGCATTCAAATGAGGAAAGAGAAATTTGGACACGGAGATGTACAGGGAGAAAGCCATGAGGAGACAGAGGTCAAGCTCAGAGCACCGGAGCTGTAGACCAAGGAACACCCAAGACTGTGGGCAGCTGCTAGAAGTGGGGAAAGGCAAGGAGTCTCCTCTAGAGCCTCACAGGAGAAAGGTCTCTGCCAACAGCTTCGTTCTGCATTTCCAGCCTCTAGACCTGTAGGACAATGACTTTCAGCTGGTTTAAGCCACCCAGTTTATGGTGTTTGGTTCCAGCAGCCCTTGGACAACACCCAG
Organism: Galagoides demidoff; assembly: GCA_963574575.1. Taxonomy (NCBI): domain Eukaryota; kingdom Metazoa; phylum Chordata; class Mammalia; order Primates; family Galagidae; genus Galagoides; species Galagoides demidoff. Next base: position 4,994 of record CAUYQV010142720.1, read on the forward strand.
CATGATGATGGATGGGAAAAGAAATCAGACACACTTCCGTCATCAAGGTGGTCACAGTCTAGAAGACACAGCTGTGGACATTTTTAAATTACAAATTTTAAAACATGCGTCCTAAATGTGAATGTGGAAACTGTACACACTGGAGGTGACATCAGGGAGGGGATAATTAACAAACTGGAAGCACAGGGAGAGTTTTGCAACAGAAGGTGAATGTAAAATTTTTTTCTTTTTCTTTTTTGCAGTTTTTGGCTGGGGCTGGGTTTGAACCCACCACCCCCGGCATACGGGGCTGACACCCTACTCCTTGAGCCACAGGTACCGCCCCAGTTTTTTTCCTTTATATGCCAAAACATTGGTCGTTTAAAGGGATCCTTTCTCCCTTCTGTGCTTAGGTCCTCTTCTTCTCTCTTCCCTGTCAACCCCCTCAGTCAACCTTGTCAGTCAACTCCCCCCACCCCTCAGTTAACCTTGTTAATACTTTTGTATTTATTTTTCCATGTTTTTCTCCATACTTAGATAACCAGTCATGTGGTAATTGTTCATGTATAAAACTGTGATCATATTATGGATGTTTTCTGTATCTTTATTTTCTCAACAAAACCTTGTGGAAATCCCTTCGTTTCCATCCAGAGAGCTCTAACTCATTCTTTTTGGTGACTGCCTAACACTCCATCCTGTAAGTCTATCCAATCATTCCCCTATTTATGGTCATTATAAACTATTGTTGCAAGCGACGTCTTTGGACATATATTCTTACATGTTTCTGTTCCTATTTTTATGGGCTAGATTCCCAGGAGTCGGATTTATGTGGCCAGTGACCTACTTTTAATATTTTAAAATGTCATTAGGTTGCTTTCCACAATAATGTAATATAAGAATGACATCTTATTACTTTGCATTTCCTGGATTTTTTAGCCATGTCAATTGGTTCTTCTGTGAATTATCTTTTCACATTATTTAATTAATTGCTCCTGATTGGGTTGCTTACTCTTTTTGGTCAGTTAGGAAGAGTAATTAGCATATTAGCAGAATTAATGGTATATTCAAGTTTATTGTCTACCACTTGACTTCATTAACTATTTTCTTTTTTAATCCTTTCAGATTTATTAACTATTTCATTATACTTTTTGTGACATAAATTTTTTTTTGCAGTTTTTGGCCGGGGCTGGGTTTGAACACACTACCTCTGGCATATGGGGCCGGCGCCCTACTCCTTTAAGCCACAGGTGTCACCAGCATTTTTGGTTTTTTATCTAGTCAAATATGTCTACATTTTCTTTTGCAGCTTCTGATGTCATGTTTCTGCTTTTTGTAAGATCTCTGCCTTTTACATGTAGACTCCTAAGATTTATATTTTTTGTTTCTTTTGTCTTTTTGCATATAAGTCTTTAATCTATCTTGAATTAATTTTGATATTTTATATGGAACAAGGGGCTGGGTTTTTTTCCTAATGGAGGCTTCTCCCATTGATTTCACCTTCTCTCATCATATACTAAATTCTCGTATGTATTGGGATTCATGTTTGAATTCTCTATTCCTTTCTACTGATTCCTTTTTTCTTTGCTTTTTTTTTTCTTTTTAACTATTCCTAGTCCAATCCCAATTTGATTTGCTTACTATGACCTCCAGTTTCCTCTCAGGCAAGAACCTCACAGTCTTCTTCTGTGTGTTTGCCTTTCTTATTGGTATCAGGTGTCCATTTTTCATATACACACAAAGTCTTGGGTGAAGGACACGTCTAGCTCAGCCAGAGTCACGCGCCCAGGGTAAGAAGTCAGCTTTGCTCCTCCTTCCTAAACTGTCGACTGTCAGGATATTTCTATGTCCTCTTCCACGACAAAGACACTGACTTCATCATTCCAGGGGGCTCAGACCCTGGGGGCAGAAGGGATCTACCACTTCCTTTGAAAGAGGTTGGAGGGTGGTTTTACTTTCTATGCTAAGGAGCTAATTTACATGAGTGGGGTCAACAAGGGGACATCTTGTCCTAGAGCAGCGAAAAATAAAACACCACACACACACACACACACACACACACATTTTTAATCTCTGCTATATCATATTAAGGAAGTTGGATTTTATCCTGTAGGTATTTAGTTAGCCATTTAAAAGTTGTAGGTAGAAAAGTCACACGATCAGTTTGGCAGTGGTGAGGAAGGTGGAGTTGAGCGGAAGGATGTCAGAGGCTCTGTTAGGGTGTGACCCTGAGAGTCCAGGCAAAGATGACAGAGACCTGAGTGAACAATTGTCAGGGGCATAGAGAGATGTGGACAGACTTGAAAACCTCTTTTCAGTGGAGCTGACAGGGTCAGTGACTGGTTTGATACTGGGTTGGCTAAGACTCCAGAATGACTGCTCCGTTTCTAGCCTCGGTGATGGAGATGATGGTAGTGTTATGGGGTGAGATCAGGACCACGGGCTCAAATTAGAATTTCAAAAGGAGTCTTTTATGAACCATGGGGCTATCTCAGCAAAGCCTGAAGCTGACTAAGTGAGAGAGCATTGAGGGTCTGATGTTGGGGTTTTTCTAGTCTGAAAGTTGGCAAAGGGCCAAACAGGTGGACTGGAAGTTAGCAATTAAAAGCAACAAGAAAGTTGGCAAAAGAATCAAAAAGCAAGCACGGGGTCACGATGACCTCTTTTACAGAAGCGAACCTTGCAATTTAGCGGTTTAGTCAATAGGTAACATAAAGGGTAGTTAGATAACAATAAGGTAACATAATGCATATCTAGCAACTAATGGATAAGTAAGACAATTTGTCACAGCACTTAGCTCATTAACTCTCGTGATGACAGTTCTTGGCCCATCCGTTCTTATCTCGTCCTGTTCTGGCCGATCAGGACTGATCTAAGAGTAATGATGCCTGTGATCATTTCAGAGTTATGGTATTCTCATCTTTTTGTCCTTTCATCTTTCATTCTACACAGTCCCCTGGTACATGTTGGTGGCAGGTGGAATCTATCTTATGGGGGTGATGGGGCAGCTGGGACCTGTGAGGCTGCTGGCACCCATCTCAGTAGTACAACTAAATGACACGGGAGGCACAGGAGGAGAAGATTTGGGGGGCAACATAGATACTGGAACCTGGTTGGGGACATGTGGAATTTGAAGACCTGTGAGACATTCAAGTGGAGAGAAGCAGTGGATGTGAGAATTGCACTGGGTTTGGGGTTAAAGGGAGATTAAGATGGACAACCGGTTTTGAGAGTCCTCAAGATGTAAGTGGTGTGAGACCCATAGGGAAAGAGCCCTCGGGACGGAACCCTGAGGGACACTGACTTTTACCAGAAGAGGAGGAATCAGAGCCAGACAGAGCTTCTGAGAAACAGCCTTTTAAGAAGTGGGAAGTGGTAACGGGAAGAGAAGAGAGAAGAGTTTCCGGAAGGAGGGAGGACTCTGCTGCCCTGGGAAAGGCAGCAGGGAGCCTCAGGGACATCCAGTGGACCTGACATGACCAAGTCCAGGGTGAACTTGGGGGAAGCAGCTTCAGTTGAGCGTGGAGAAAAGAAGTCGGGTTTTAAACGCAGAGTGAAAGCAAAGAGAGAGGGAATGTGCCAGACGTCTCCCCTGTGTCGCTCCAGGTTCACGCTCAACCCCTTCCCACTCTGCTCTCTGTGCTGGGCACACAGGTGACATTAAGAGATTCCCACGGCTGCTGGCTGAGGATGAGCCCTGGGAGGAGACTGGGGGGGGAAGGAGAGTGAGGGAGGGATACATACCCCCCAGCTCCCTCCCGGAGAGATCCACCGCACTCACTCAACCAGCAGTCACAACTCTCCCTGGTCCGGGCAGCCACACCCTCTGACCGCTTCTCAGGCCCCACAGCTGAACTAGCTCTTCTTTGCTGGGCCTGGGATTCTCTACCACTGCCCACACCTTGGAAGTGTGGGAAAGAAATCCTCACGGCCCTGACGAGAGTGCAGCCATTTTGGGAGACAGCTGGTGAGAAAAAGGGAGCTGGGAACCAAACTGTAAGACCACAGCAAACCTCCTGCCCACCCCTGGTGTGCTTTAAGGCCGGTGATCCTGGGAAACAGAACGGTAACTTCTACTGTGGCCCTGGCTGGTAGCCAATCGAAGGAGGGACTTTTAGATTTGTCTTGAGTGCAAAAATGAGTCCCGCTGCAGGAGCGATGACTTCTGGAAACCCTCTGCCATGTTCAAGCTACTGGTAAACTTACCTACTGGTAAAGGGTAATAAAAGCCTGGTCAGATTCCACTCTGCTCTTTTCTTGTAAAGCCTTTCCTAGTGCCTGAGTGGCCTCCTCTCCTTCTCATGGACCCTTCCCTCGGCCCTGCCCTCTTAACCCCTCAAAAAGTATTTTATTAAAATGTCTTGTGCTGAGAGGAGCAGAGAGATAGAAATACACAAAGGCAAGGGAGGTTTGTCCTGGGGTTTTATTTTTTAAGGGTTGGAGAGGCTTGGAGATATTGACAAGCCCATGAAGTTTTAATAGCCGGGTCCGATTTCAAAGTGTAATCTGAGAGGAAGGGAGAAACTGGCACAGTGCTCTTTTCTGGCCTCGGAGTCGGTGACATTACAAGTGGCTTCACCACAGTAGCTTCAGATGTTCTAGAAATCGTGTTTCCAGTTTGCCCAAGACACTCCACTTGCCTGGTTTGCCCATGGCTGCGTTAGCAAGTGTTGGTCTGAGCCCTGAGCTGACGGAAAAGCAGACACAGAGGCTAAAGAAGGAGAAATAACAAAGGTCAAGGCCGCAACAAACCCAGACACACCTCAGTGCACCAGAGCAGTCAGACAATAAACAAGGCAGTGGGTGTTTTCTTAAACTTTGCAGGGCTCTGCGTGACCTGGCCCTGCTCGCCTTGCCAATCCTGATTCTTGCATCTCTCATGGGTCACTGGTTTGATTGCACTGCTCCGCCTCGGGTCCTTTTTTCTCTTTCTCCAAAGTAATACGCTCTGTTCTGCCCTTGAGCCTGAGCTCTGACCTGCAATCTGGCACTTTCCTCGACTCTTACCCTGGCCAGCTCCATCTTGCACACACCGTCATCAGCAGGCTGGCCACCCACCAACCAGTCCCTTGGTTACTCTCCTTCAGGGAGCCCTGGGCTCTTCTTTAATAGCACGTACCACATTTTAAAAGGTATTGAAGTGGGAAACTTCGTCCAGAAAGTCTCCTAAATTATCTTACAAACTTTTTTTTGAGACAGAGTTGCAGTCTGTCACCCTAGGTAGACTGCAGCCCTGGGTAGACTGCAGTGGTGTCATCACAGCTCACACAACCTCAAACTCCTGGGATCAAGAGATGCTCCTGTCTCAGCCTCCTGAGTAGCTGGGACTACAGGTGTGTGCCAACACGCCTGACTAAGTTTTTTCAATTTTTAGTAGAGACAGCATCTTGCTCTTGATCTGGTCTTGAACCCCTGACCTCCAGCAACCCTCCTGCCTCAGCCTCCTAGAGTGCTAGGTTGACACGTTAACACTGGGCTCGGCCATAAGCTTTTTTGTTTGTTGGTTGGCTGGTTTGTTTTGTCTTTATATCTAGTCTTTACTCCATCTGCAATTCATTTCTGTATATTACTGTCTGATTGTCCCCAGAGTTACCTAACACTCACCTGCCCACTTTGCTGTCAATCCTGGGTTTTGCGCTGGCGCCTGTCTGTATGTGTACCCCTGGCTGGGAGCAGTCTGATAAAGTGTTTGTCAGTTCCCCCCTTTCTTTTCTTCTTTTGTGCAGGAAAAAGTTGACGTATCCTTTTATTTCCTTTTCAATTTGGAAGACACAACTAATATTTCTATCCTCTAAAGGTTAATGCTGACCTTTAATTTTTTAACATTTGTTCAAACATGACTTATTTTATTTTACCAGTGCTAAAAGTCATTTAATACACACAGAGATGTTAGCATAGGTTAGGGACCATCTTACCAGACTATAAATGACAGTATAACAAGGCAAAAGCTTTAACTATTCAGGAGCCTCTAGAATTCTAGCAAGAAACAGGTTTTTATTCAATTATTTCTTGCAGTTTGTAGTAGTGTGTCTTACTCAATGAAATTCCAAATCCTTATGTAGAGTTATTGCTCTATCTTTTATTCAGATATGCTTTCTATTATTATTGAGTATTACTTCAATAATTACATAAATTTTATTTTATTATTTTTTTTGAGACAGAGTCTTACTATGTAGCCCTTGGTAGAGTGCTGTGGTGTCATGGTTCACAGCAACCTCAAACTCTCAGGCTTAAGCAATTCTCTTGCCTCAGCTTCCCAAGTCACTGGGACTGGGACTATAGGAGCTCACCACAATACCGGGCTATTTTTTGGTTGAGACAGAGTCTCACTATGTCAACCTTGGCAGAGCACTGTGGTGTCACAGCTCACAGCAACCTCCAACTCTTGGGCTCAAGCAATTCTCCTGCCTCAGCCCCTCAAGTAGCTGGGACTACAGGCGCCCACCACAACGCCCAGCTATTTTTTGTTGTCATTGTTGTTTTAGCTGGCTGGGGCTGGGTTTGAACCTGTTACCGCTGGTGTATGTGGCTGGTGCCATAACCACAGTTGTAGTTGTCATTGTTTGGCAGGCCTGGGCTGGACTTGAACCTGCCAGCTTCAGTGTATGTGGCTGGTGCTCTAGCCACTGAGCTATGGGCACTGAGCCATACAAATTATATTTTATTAATGCTTTTCTCATTGTTGATTCTTGTATTTTTCTCCTTTCCATTAGACTCCCTTTTCTTTTCTTTTTTTTGAGATGGAGCCTCAAGCTATCCCCTTGGGTAGAGTGCCATGGCATCACAGCTCATAGCAACCTCCAACTCCTGGGCTCAAGCGAGTCTCCTGCCTCCGCCTCCCAAGTAGCTGGGACCACAGGCGCCCGCCAC